>PVHP010036461.1:0-17903 GCA_004024765.1 Zapus hudsonius | reverse complement strand
GGGGTTTTGCAACCCTTTCCCAGACTTAATGGATTCCTGAGTCTCTGGAATTTCCTTCCTGCACTGCTCACACAGGAAAGGATGTTTACTTCCAGCTTCTTTGCAGCATGCCCCCTACTGAGAAGCTGCCTTCTTGTAAACATCCTCAGAGACTCACCAAAGATAATTAAAAAGATCCAAGTTGACAACAAAACCTAACCATCACAGTGTCTGTACTGTGTTCTGAGTTAGCAAACTTCAACAGTCCTGTCCTGAAATTTTCTCCTTTGAGCATAAATTTAAATAATATTTTGGAGTCAATGTTCAATGTCTCTCACTCAAATATTGGTCACTCTTTGTTCCCATATTACTAGTTTTGCTGTTCAATAAAGCCCTAGATGTGTGCCTTCCTGATAATCTTAAGTAACCAGAAGCAGAAGCTGCAAGGCACTGACAGACTCACTGTTGGGTAAATGAAGTCAGTGGTCTTCCTCCAGGACACCACCACACTTAGGCACTATATAGAGCTTGATATGCATTTTTATGTGAACCTATTGAGAATGTATTTAATTCTTTGAGAGTATAGTAAATTAGCATGCCTGTTTGACACAACATATTTCTGACTGAAACGTAAAGGTAAAGCTTAGGAGCCACTGTGCAATTATGTGTAATTATGAAGGGAAAAGCTACATACTTAAATCAAGAAAAAGAAGATAGATAAATGCTTGGATATCTATTGAGACCCTTAAGTAGTTCTGCCAGCTCTGGGTTATCTACCTTTAGTCTGTTCATTACTGGCATACAAATACTGTCATCAGTTTAGTCACTGTCAGTCATATTTTCTCACACACAGACTGATGTGAGAAATTTTCCTTCTATATGTTTGATATGTACCAGGTGACTGATGCTTTTCTGTCTATGGAGAACAATCACTTAGATAATGCCGATGGGGCAAAGTGTATAAAGAAGGAACTAATTCTTTCAGAAGTATTCAACACAACTGTTCTTATTTCTGTGATATTGACCCTTTTTTATTCAGCTGTCTTTTTATTTTAGCCTACACTCTAGTTATTTGATAGCTTTCCTTGGCCTTTATCCTGGGGCACTGTTGTCAGAAATACAGCTATCTGATCTTGGTAGTTATGAGCATCCTAACACTGTTCAGAGTAGTTAGTTGCTTGCTGAAGTCAAGGCTCTTTATTGGCAAAGAAGAGAAGGCTTGTTTCATATCTTCTCAATTTTGCCTGAAACCCTTGACCTTCTCAAATAGAGTGGACATGATTGGTCATTCCCAGGATCTACTTTACCTGTGGTAATGAATTTTTGAGGTCTTTTCTGATAAAAGTTGAAATTGCATGTAACTTTTTCCCTGGGGAAATGTGAACACATGACTATTTGCCCCAAATAGGATATATAAAACAGACTAAAGCACAGTTTCACCAAACACCATTTTTAGTGAACCAGTGAGTTTACTGGGATTATTTACAGAGCATAGGTTAGGGGTTATTTAGAGGAGCATGGGTGACTCAAATGCAGCTGCAGCAAAACTGCAAAATGACACGCCTTCCTCAATGGTGACATCATAGAAGCTGCAGGCAGCTGAACCTTTTCAGAATCTTCATCCCCCTCCCATCCCACCACCCCACAGTAGTTTAGTTATTCTTTGACCTTAGAGAGGGATCTTTTGACCTTATAAGTTTCTACTTTCACAGACTTGTTGACCTTCTGAGTGTCCTGAGCCTCCCTCCAGGAAGGAATATTTCAATTTAGAGGGACATTCTATATAACAATAGATAACTATGATTTGTACCTCTTTTAAAAAATGCTGACAGTTTCCTAATATTTACAAGGAAAACTTATAATTTCTAGAGTGTGAATAGTACCTATTACTGATTTTTAAAAGTGAAATAAATCCTTGCCATCTTTTAAATTCCTTTGCTTGTTTAATTGGTGTGTGTGTGTTTAGGAAGGGGTATAATTTTATTCAAGTTTCATACAGTTTCTGAAGTTTGCTTCAAATATATATATATATATATATATGTATATGTATGTATGTATATATATATATTATATATATATATATATAATATATATATATGGAAATTTACATATGGCAGGGTCACATGCAAATGCTCTGCAGCCTAACACATAACCCTTGATCTTTCTGCTAGACCTCAGGCCAATCAATGTAGTATGGTCTAAGGTTCATTAGCTTCAGACTTCCAGTTATGCAAGATTTTGATATTTTTCATTTCCCCATTTTTTTAAAATAATGGATTATACCTTCAGTCAAAAATTACACTAAAGTATAAATGGTTATTATAAAATTTTAATATAAATGTCAGAAGTACGTAAATAGAAGAGAGGAACAGACACAAAAGAGGCACAATACCTTCTTTCCCTGTCTACTATATCATCTGTTTAGGTATGTGACAAGATAACTGTTGTAAATATCAAATTGTCATAACAAATGGAGCTCCATATTCTCATGAGTTAAATGTAGGTAGATGATAAATACATACTTAGTTAGATGATTGCTAGAGATAGATACACAGGTTTATATACATATATACATTGTGATGTTTTTAATTAGGTAACTTTTAACATTTTTAAGTTTGTGCCTTCCTGAACTTAACAAATTTCTATAGAACCACACATACCATATTTAATACATATAAACAAAAGGACAGTTGTCCTCTTGCCCCATAATGTCTTTCTCATTTCAGGCAGAAAGGTGTCTAACAAAGACCCATAGACACTTGTCAGTTTCCAAAAGGTATGATACAAGAATGGGAACAAGAGCAGCAGCAATAATAGTAATGACAGTAAATACTGAGCTATGATTTGAACCTGAATCTTATTTTATACCTTTATTTTTTCATCATTAAATGTAGTTAATAGTACTCATTTACCATGTGCCTCAGTCCATTTCAATCTCCTTAATTTAATTGTCTTTAAGAAACCTATAAGAAAGCTACTGTTATTATCCACACTTAAAGCCTGCAGAAACCAAGGAATATGGCATTCAACACAATCTGGCACACAACCAATGAAATATCAAATGAGAATCACACCAAACTAAAGATCTCCACAAAAGTGAAATTTACTTCTCTAGTGGCAGAACATTCCCTGGTGGCGTGGTTCTCCATTGTGTTAGTTTGGCACATAAACTGAGGGAAGGTTCAGGCATAATTTGTTACTAACACTAATTGAAATAGCAAATGTAACTAACTATATGCTTTTAAAAGTTAGGTTAGTCTTAATTTTTAAAAGGTATAACTTTGAGGTGATAATATGTTCACAAATTTGCACTACAAACTCCACTATGGACATTCCAAGAGTAAACATCAAACCTATGATGCAATCTCTCAAATTTTCCTCACTCTTATTCCTTACAACTATACATCTACATTCTCATATGGATTTTCCCACTTGAATGTGTCATATAAGTATAATCACATAATATTCGGTGTTTTGTGTCTACCTTCTTTCAATTGACATCACATTTTCAAGGTGTATGCAGGCTGATGTGTCAATACTCCATTCTTGTTTTATGATTGAATATTATTCCAGGTTATCTTAAGTGGTAGTTTGGATGTGATATTGTAAATGTATGACTCCTGTAGACTAATGGGTTTTTTTTATTAATATTAGACTTGTAACGTGGGTCTCCAGCCGTCTATCCTGAGAAGGTGTCACTGGGGCAGATCCTGGAATCCAGCTCTAAGGTGTGTATGGCAGATTATCTGAATTCCATCTCAAAGGTGTGATGAGAACAGTTTGAGCTCTGGTTCTTTGTATTTTTGTGTTTGAGGTGCTGGCTGGATCGCTATTAGTGGTTTCTCTCTGCTCGGATCTGTGAAGTGGAGCTAGCTTATTCTGCCATTGCTGGAACTTCTGGATCTATGAGCTTGAAACAAATCACTTTCTCCCATAAACTGTTTCTGTTTAAATATTTGTCCCAGCAATGTGGAGCTTTGTAAATGCATGTAAATACAATCTCTTTACACATTTGTATTGCTTTTGATTTGAAATTATTGTGATAATGTTGGTATGAACATTCATGCACAAGTTTTTCCCCCTTTATTACATTGCTATGGATGGAACCCAAGATCTTATGGAAGACCCAGCATTTTAGCTAACTGCTTTAACACTGAGCCACATCACACATACAATTTTTATTCAGACAGGAAGGATCTCAGTATGTGGTCCAGGCTGGCCTTGAACTTGATATCTTCCTACTCTAATCTGAATGCTGGGCTTTTGGGCATGTGACACCATGACAGATTCATGTATGTTTTTACATGTATACTATGTATGGTGGTAGTGTAAGGGTGGAGGCTGAGGATTAGAATTTAGAAAATACCCAGCAAATTTTAATGTACCTCAGAACTTGAGTACCTGAATTCTTGTCTATAAAGTTAAAGAATTAAAATTATACATTAGATCACCAGAGAATAAGGTATAGTGGAATACTTTATTTAAAAGAAAATGGGATGTTACAGAGATCTCCAGCCACCAGCGTGGAAAGAACACATGGGAGAGTTTTTAGACAAAATCTATGCTGGTCAGCTAAACAAGCAGAAGAAGGAAAGTTAACAGAGGGCTTCCATCATGAGGAAAAAGGTTCATGTGGGAAAGAAATCCAGCCCCTCACTACAACCATTAGGCTGGGATATCTTACCTAAAGTCCTTCTGCTAGGCCATGTGAGAAAAGAAGAGGCCAAATTATCTGTTCAGTGAGTATTCCCTGTCCCAGGGGAGCAGAGAGACAGTTGGTTGGTCCATATCTCACCAATCAGTTTTAGCACCTAGGCTTGAGCTCTAGCTAGACACCTCTAACTCAAGGGGAGGGGGGTCTATGGAACTTGCCTTAAAGAGCTATCACAATCCCCGCTCTGAAGAAATAGCCCTAGCTGCTGTTAGGATATTGGGGTGTAGAATCAAAATATATATATATATATATCACCAGAAAAAAAGTACATGCATGTTTAAGAAAAAAAATCAAACCAGAATACCCACAAGAATTCCCATTTTCATCCTGCTGGAGGCAGGGAAAAGCTCCGACTGGGGAGGAGTAAGGAAGAGCATGGCAACATTGTGTGGGGGTATCTCTTCTAAATTCCGACAGTAGTGTGTGTATTTATGTGTGTGGTGTATGTGTGGTCCTTGCATATAGAGAGCACAAGTTGCATTCTTGCATGGAGGCAAGAGTAGAATATTTTGTGTCTTTTACTATTGTGATGGTTATTTTATTTTATTTTGTTTGTCAACTTGTTCTGTTTGGTAGGCCACAGTAATACTGGGTGGATCTGTGAAGTTGCTTACAGAAAAGGTTAACTAAAGGAAGAGGTCCCTCCTAAAGAGTGAGCTTTTCCTCCAGAGGGGATAGTGTCCCTCTCAGTAGGAGGTGAAGGTGGCCCTCCATGTAGGGGGATAGGATGTAAAGTAGCTTGAGGGGAAGGAAATGTCTTCTCTTCCTTCTCTCCTCCTCTCCCGGGATGGCTGTTGTGCTGGTGTGTGGTGTGGTGTGTGTGTGTGTGTGTGTGTGTGTGTGTGTGTGTGTGTGTGGTGTTGGTAATGGCTTCTCTTTCTCTCTGGACCTGTCAAAAGGGGCCATCCTCTTTTGCCATTATGGAACTTTCTGTGGATCTGTAACTCCAATAAATCCCATCCTCTGTCCTCCCATAATTGTGCCTGCTTTGGAGGTTCATCAGGGTGGCTTGTGGCTGACTACAACAGTTTTGGTACCAGAGTATGGCAATATTGCTGATATGAATCTGTGATTTTGGTCTTCTGGAATTTCTGTGCTAGATGAATGGTTATGGATTTGATACTTGCAGCTGAAGACAACTTCTAGAGTGGTAAGACAAGTTTTATGGACTATTCTGGTGAGAATTTGAAAATGCTAACTGCAGAAAGGATTAAATAAAGGAGGAGGCCCCTCTTCCAGAGTGAGTCCTTCCTCCAGAGGGAAAGGAGGCCCTTTCAGGATGTAAGGAACCTTGAGGGGAAGGAAATCTCATCTCCTCCTTCTACCCCCATCCTGCCTGCTTGGCACCGGTGCGCGTGTGTGTGTTTGTATGTATGTTTGTGTGGTGTTTGTGATGGCTTCTCTCTCTGAGTGTTTGATCCTGTGTAAAGAGGTCAGCCTCTTGTGCCATTATGGAGTGTCCCCTGGATCTGTAACCTCAATAAATCCCTTTCTCCCATAACTGTGTCTGGTTTGAAGGTTCATCCCAATGGCTGTGGATGACTATGTGAATGGACAACCATCCATTCACATGTCTCTCATTGAGATGGGGGTCTGTCACTGATCCCCGAGCTTACTGGTTTTGTAAAGCCCAATGATTCTCAGGTCTTTGCTCCCCATAGGACCAGGGACAAGCATGGTCATGCCCAGCTATTAATTGGGTGCTGGCAAAATTAACTTAGGCAGTCTCAGTTCCTCTCAGGCCCCCATGCTTGTGTAGTAAGCACTCTTACCTTGTGAGTCAACTCTCTCAGACCTTGCAAAAAGTAAATATTTTCATTTCTTTCCATCATATACCCAATAGTGAAATTGCTATGCTATATGTTAACTTTACATTTAACTTTATTGAGATACTTTATTGTGAGACTTTTTCAAAGTGGCTGCATTTTAAGTTTCCACCAGCAGTGTATGATGGCTTTCTTTTTTGCCAGTCATTATATAGACTAAAATACGAGTATGTTTATCTTTATCTTAGTGTGGTTGTGATTTGCATTACTCAAATGACTAACAATGTTGAATATCTTTTCATGTGCTTATTTACTATTTTTGTATAGCTTTTGGAAAAAATTATTCAAACTATTGAACTGCAATTATGTGGTCTATTTTATTTTTGTCTTTTTTATGGTCGAATTGCATGAAAAAGAGGGAATAGTCTTATAAAGATATTTTGCTTGTTTATTTGTTCATTTATTCAGTTACTTTAAGTAGTTGGCTCACATGGTTATTGGCATTGATTTTTCTGTATCCCATTTCCCTATTGGTTGTCTGTGATGATTAAGTTTTGTTGTCAGTTTGACCTTTCAAGTAATCTTGGGTGGGCCTCTGAGGATGTTTACAGGAAGGCAGCCTCTCAGCAAGGGGCAGGATGTAAAGAAGCTCAATGGAGCTAGAACTAAACATCCTTTCCTGTGTGTGCAGTGAAGGAAGGAATTTCTGGAGACTCAGGAAGCCATTGAGTCTGGGAAAAGGTTGTAGGACCTCACCCTAAAGCTTTTTAAAGGGAAAGAAATTCTTTCTTTGCCCTCCCCCTCCCCCTCCCTCCTGCCTGTTTGCTGTTCTGTGTGTATTATGTTGGTGATGGGTTTTTCCTCTCTGCTGGGACCTGTGAAAGAGAGCCAGCCTGTTTTGCTGTTATGGAACTTCCCATCTATCTGTAGTTTCTATAAATACTTTCCTCCCCCAAATTGTGCCTGGGTTGAAGATTCATCCCAGTGGTGTGTGGCTGACTGTGACATTCTCTTTCTCTGGAAAACCCTCACCCATATAGGGAATATAGTAATCTTAACCACACAAGGTATTCTAATCTAGAACTATGAAATATTTTAAATTATATATATATATGCAAAAAAGAAGGAATGAAAAAACTATATATATATATATATAATGTGTTTGTGTGTGTGTATGTGTGCTGTTTGTGCCTTTGTGGCAACCCATGTTCTTACCTGTTTCAGGATGCACTTCCCTGAGGTGGCAGTAGAGGATGAGTAGGCTCCCCATTCCACCATACTTCTGATCATGCTAATTTGAGCTAGAGTCACTTACTGATTTTGGAGCTTGCCTCATTTTCCCATTAAATGCAGAAATATCTGGGTATCTGTTCCCCTGAAGGACCAGGGTTACAAGCTTGCATGGCCATGCCTGGCTGTTTAACATGCATCTTAAAAATTTGAAGTTGGCCGGGCGTGGTGGCACACACCTTTAATCCCAGCACTCGGGAGGCAGAGGTAGGAGGATCACCATGAGTTCAAGGCCACCCTGAGACTACAGAGTGAATTCCAGGTCAGCCTGGACTAGAGCGAGACCCTACCTCGAAAAAAAAAAAAATTGAAGTTGGGTTATCTCAAAGGTCCTCTCAGGCCTTCATGCATATACAGGCAGCACACTTAACCACTGAGCCATCTCTCCAGCACATTTTCATTTTTTCAATGGTGATTTACTGTTTCTAATGTACAACTCCTATTCTTACCTAATTTACTTTTAAACATTTTATTCTTATTGCTGCATTTATAGGTGAAATTATTTTTCTCATTTTCATTTTGTATTTTCATTGATAGGGTATAAAAATGCAATAGATTTTTTATGCAGTCCTGGGAATGAAAACCAGGGCCATACATATGCTAGGTAAGCACTCACTCTACCACTGGGTTATAACCCAAACCTGACAATGAACTTTCATATTTTGGTTTTTTAATCAGTAGTATATCACTCATTTATTAATTGTATATTTTGGTAAATTTATTATAATATATAACACTTATTGTCATAGTCAGGCACACACCGCTGGGATGAATCTCCAAACCACGCACAATTTGGTGAGGAAAATATTTATTGAGCAGATCCAGGGGAAGAAGTTAAGGAAAGGCTGTCCCCCTTTCACAGATCCAAGCAGAGACAGAGACAGAAGCCCACCACCAGCACCACAAGCAAGCACACTCCAAACTAACAAAAGGAACTCCAGGCTTGAGCTCAGACTGCTTTTTGCATATGTATAGCTAGAATTCCAGACCCACCCCAGAAATGCCTTAGGGCTGAAACCTAGGATCTGGCCAAGGTGACACACTTCCTTTAGCCAGAACTGGCTAGAGACAATTTACAATTTTAATAAACCCTTAATTCTAATAAACTCTGTTGGGGGACATTATTCAAACTACCACACTCATCATTCCCAATGGATGTATTTTTACTCCTTTATTTCCATTCTATACTATTTTTGCCTTGTCTTATTTCACTATCTGGAAACTCTAGCAATTACTTGAAAAGAAATTAAGATAGCAGGACTTTTGATCCTGATGTTAGAGGGATAACTTTAGTTTGTCATGTACAATATGAGTAGTAAACTTTTCATGAAGCTTTTTACCAAGCTCAGAAAATTTCCTTATGCCGAAATTTTTAGTGTATTGGTCATGAACGTGCATCACATCTATAGAAATGATTATTTTGTCAGTACTCAAAATAAGAATATCACATTAACATTTTTATCAGGTTATAAGTTAAATTAACAATATGTGAGAGTTTAGGAGTGAGACCCCACACAAAGTTGCCAAGCTCCTCCTTTGACCCGTCCCCAGTCAGAGCTCGCCACTATTAAGTTTGCCTTGCTTCTTAATAGGTTCAAAAGTGGTATTGTTAATTCTTGTTTCTTAAACCTATATATACTTCTTCTGGTGCCTTTATTTATTTTAAACATGTATATACTTTCTAATGCTTTTTTTTCCCCAAAATCCACACCCCAATACCCAAACAGCAGTTAGGGTTATTTCTTCAGAGGGGGGATTGTGACAGTCAGGTGTGTGTAGGAACCACCCCTCCCCTTCCAGCCCCTCCCCTTGAATGGGAGGTGTTTAGTTAGAGCTACAACCTATGTGCTGAAACTGATTGGTCAGATATGAACCAATCAGCTGTCCCTCTAACTCACCTGGGGAGGACTTAAAACTAGCTTCCCTAGAGGAAGTAGGTCTCTCCCTCTTCCCCCACATGGCAATGGAGTAGAAGGACTGCTGACCCAGGCCTCAGTGAGGTAAGGCCTGTACCCCCACCCCAGCTGATGGCTGGGGTAGGGGGGCAGGCTCCAGACCTTTTCTCTCATGAACCTCTCTTTCTCATAAAGGGAGCTTTCTGTTATCTTTTCTTGGGCTGTTTATTTAGCTAAATAATATAAGATCTGTGAACTCTCTGACATGTGTTTTCCCCACACTGGTGGCAGGAGTACTCTATAATTTTCCACATGATAACTGGGAAATTTCCCTATCCAACTCCCCTTTTCCTAATCTACTAAATTAGAATAAATGTGTAATTAAAATTTAATTCTGTCCCTGTGTACAATTCTTTGGCATTAGAGGACAGGAACTTGGAGTAGGAGGAGGGGGAAGGGACGATTCCAAATCTCTCTCTCTCTCTCTCTCTCTCTCCCCACGTTGCTTACAAATATTAATTATCAGCAACCTGTATCACTTACACTCCTGAGATGAATATTGATTATGTTTCTGGGCTTAGTTCGTTACTATGTTTTTTAGGGGTTTTGTACCTTTAGTAATAAAGGATGTTAATACATTTTAGTTTCATGTATTTTGAGGTCCTATTGGTTGGTATGTATGTATTAGTAATTGTTATGTCTTTTAGATAGACTCTACCATTTAAACTTGATATAATTTATCATTATAAAATGACTTTTCCAAGTCTCACATTTTTTTTTTGCATTTTATTCATTATTTTACAATATCTGTATGGCCACTCTTCCTTTGTTATGAGCACTTTCTCATGCTTTTTTTTCTCTCATTTTACTCTCAATTTTATTTTGATTATGAACTCCAAAATGGTTTTTTAAGGTATTAAGTCACTAAACGATATCATTTACCACAACTGTGGCAAACTATGAATTAGTGATTTAAATCAGATCATTTTATTGACAACAGTATAATCTAAGCAATATCCCTTTATTTTGAATTGTACAGTTTAGTGTCATCAATACATTCCTATTGTGATGCAACAAACACTGCTTTTCATCTCCAGAATATTTTTATTTTCTGAAACTGGAACTGTCATTTTATTTATATGACTTTTTATTTTTATGAATCCAAGTAATCATTTATTTTTATTTTATTTATTTATTTATTTTTAAATTTATTATTCATAATTAGATACATTTAATAAGGGAATAATGTTTATACTACTGTTTGTTCATTTTGTGCCATGCTTTATCTACTTTTTATATGGAAAATTAGTATACATAATTTTATTAAATAAAAAGTTTATCAATATGATATTTTTACATAGTGAATGTGACTACAAAACTTCAGCAACCAAGCATTCCTTGAAATACAAAATGCCAGTAATTATTTAGTGTTATTTTCCATAGTACACATGCTCCCCCAAAAAACAAAATGTGGAATTCAGTATGTTAGTGAATGTAATGGTCATGTATTTTGAAAGTTCTTGGATCCATATAACTCAAACATTTGTTCCAACTGTCTTGTTCAGTAATTTCACATTAAAGGGAGGGAAGATTTTCAAATTACCTCATTCTTATTTTGATTTTTTAAGAAAAAAAATGTAGATTGTAAATATCCACATAGTACAATGAATAATATTAGTGATAAATAATGTAAAACTGAAAGGTAGTTCCAGCTGAAGTTATACTATAACAATCACAGTAAGGAAACAAAGTCATTGTTATTAAACCCCAGAATGCCTCTTTTCCCCCCAAACTGACTCCATTTAAAGCCATTTATCTTTGTATGAATGCTTTATTCAGTTTCAGTAACAAACTGTGTAGTACTGGCTGTGTATAAGTTAATAGGTATTCATAGATCAACAAGCTGAGCAAGTAATTCAAAGATGTTGAGTTTCCATTCAATTACAACCCCATACTTTGTTAACATTACAAAGAATTGAAAACAAATTATGTAGAAAGTATACTTAAATAGGGTACATAATTTGTGCTGATGTGTTAATATGTTGTTGCAAAAATCCTCCTTAGTGTACAGAAATACAGGGATACTTTTGAAGCCAGAATATCCTGGATTTCTTTCTTGGCTTGGCTACTCTAGTCTTCTCACTGAATAGACATATTGTCATCTTCCCATCTGAGTTCTTTTGGAGGGGTGTGTGTGTGTGTGTGTGTGTGTGTGTGTGTGTGTGTATGTGTGTGTGTGAGTGTGTGTGATGTATTTATATGATAGGAGTCAGTGTTTGAAACAAAAATAAAAAAGCTGAATTATTTTGAGGCTGGGAATTGACTCAGTTGGTAGAAGTACTTACTGTATGAGGACCCGAGCTTCATCCTCAGCACCCAAAAAATGTCAGGCATGATGAGGGGGAATAGATACAGGAAGACTAGTTGGGATCACTTGTCAGTCTGTCTAACTGAAAATCAGGCAGCTCCAGGTTCAGTGAGAAAATCAGCCTCAAGGAAATGAGGTGGAAGAGAGAGGACAACTGATATCTTTCTCTAATCTCCACACATATGCATATAGGGTACATGCATCTGCAAACACATGTGCATACACCACATGTACATGTACACACACAAAACAAGTGCTACACATACACAAGATGGAGAAATTGACTTGATATTGGATTAGTTTAGAATCTAAATGTGAAAATCATGTTTTATGCTGGAAAGACTTTTTTTTACATGATTACAGAAATGAAACTGTTGTAAGTCTTTTCAAGAATGTCTTCTTGAAGGGCTGGGGATATACTTTAGTGATACAGGGCTTACCTAGCATGCATTAGGCCTTAGCACAATGCTGAACACAACAATGTCCTCACAGAAGCAGACACTGTAGAATGTGCCTGCAGTCCAGGTAATAATGAGGCTGAGGCAGGCAGATAATTTGTACCCAGGATATTTGTGTAGCTTTTCTCTCTCTCTGTCTCTCTCCCTCCATCCCCCCTCTTCTTTCTGCTTCAGGATAGAAAACTGCATCCAGCCAGAACATAGGAATTTATCTCTGCAGATGAAAGTATTACAAATTGTCATTGTGAATTTCATTATTAATGACAATTTTTCATGATAAATATGGTTGTGAATTGGTGTTAGTAGTGGCTTGACTTAAGTCTTATTCACCAATTCTTTCTTGAAATTAGAAATAATTATGTATCTTAGTACTGTCTTATCCTGGTATAGGTTTTGGCAAGTGGATTTCACTTCCTAAAATGTAGAAGTGGCTTTGACTAGAGGTTGAAAAAAAATTGCAAAACATCATTTTTAAAAGTGTATATTGTGTATAGTGTCTTGAAGAGAGTGTAGAACTCAGGATGTTTTTCAGAGACTTTAGTGAGGGTACATTTGAATTTCACCCATAAATGACACACTTCAGCTAATGAGAGTTAGCATGAAGAAAATGTTTTTTTTTTTCCATAATCCACTCTGGATTAACACAGTGTGGGATGAGATAAATATTTAGATAGTGGTGACATGAGATCAAATGCTTACCCAGCCAAAAACCATGTAAATATGCAAAACACCACATGTGACTCAGGAACACACAAAAAGCTTGATGACCAACCCTCTAATGCATGGTTAATAGGTGCTCTATGGAACTTGGGTCTTTTTAATCAACAAAATTTATCTCAGTATTTTTTAAAGTTAAGCACAGCTCCTACCCATGGAACTTTACATCATGGAGAGTGCTGATGTACACTTTAAATCAAAGGAGAAGCAGAGTACAGGATTGGCTTTTAGCAGTCCTGGTCCCAGCCGAGACTCAGAAATGCTGCAGGTGGGCTCCAGCAAGCTCAGTCTCATGGGTGAGAAAATCTGAGAAGCAATACTGCTTGCTGGCAGTGTTTCTGAAACCAATTGAGCACAGATTTTTAAAAAAAAATTATCAAGTAGGACCAACATTTTTATGAAGAACACTTCAAAAATGCACATGCAAAGAAACTGAGTGCAAACGTTATCATCACTTGTAAAGAAATCTGAACTTTTTTGTTTACTTGTTGATATGCTCAAACACAACCTTCTGCTCAAAACAACTTGAGGCAAGTCTGAAAAGAACGCTAGGAATAAAAGATTATTCCCAGAAATTTTGGCTCTTTCCTATTTATGTGTGTTTCTGAAACCACAAAGTGCAGCCAACCTATAATGTAATGAGCAATGAAAAAAGAGGACCAGCAATCAAAACAGTCAAGACAACTACCCTTAAAGTTGATGGTAAAAGAGGGAGACAATGCACTGCTTTTCTCTAATGACTAAAATACCCAAGATTAAATAGCAGAAGGGCGTCCAAGAGTCTTTGTCATGGTGCATACACAAAGGCTCTTGGATCCAAGATAGGCAGGAGGCCACACCTCCTGCAGGTGTGCTTCAGAGTTTAGGCACAATGAGGCAGGATGAGCAGGCAGTGATTTGATACAAGTACAAGTTAACTAGGCTGGGCTGGAAGAGGACCTTGTTGTATCTGGCATGAACATTTGAGGAAGAGGCATCGTATTCTCCCTGCAAAAGCAAGTGGCTTGGGCCATAGTAACTATTTTATATATGCCTAGAAAATTACTAATTTTGTTCTGTTTTTCCCACCACTGCTCTAACATTGACTACTCCCAAGGGGTTCAGTATCAAATGTCAGGCAATGGCAACTTCAGGGAGCTAGAAAAAAGGCATCCACACTAAAGAATATTTTATTTTATTTTTTAATGATCTCCCAAATTGAAAGGGCTTTAGCTATTTAGTTCTGTGTTTTACCTCTATAGAACAGAGGAGTGATTGACAGAGGAGAAATAATACTACTAATGGCAGAAATTACTAGAGCATAAATCTTTGTACACTTTGATCTCAGAATGACAAAGATGATTCCTTGGTACTAATCAGAAAGTCCAAGTCCAATATACTCCTTTGAAAGATAAAGTTTCTGGATGTAAACATGCCTGTACACTGACTGAGGAGTGGAACTATATTCACATAATGTAGTGTTAGTCCAGTTCCCAGCATACTTAATGGCATGCAGTGGAGACTCAATAAATGTCTGCTGAATTTGTTTTGTTTGAATGAATATAAAGAGTTTATTCGGTGCGTATTTGGGTATACAACAACAGATATTAAACAAGTTTTTTTAAAAACTTTTTGTGCACAGGACAGAAATCTGCCTGTACATGCTATGTCCACTTTTGGAACACAGATTTTTAACAATTATTAATGCACAAAATGTGACATGTCATGCAACTCTATGCCAAGATTCCAACTTTCTTCCATGCAACAGATATGAAGATCTAAATGGAAACCTAGATAAGTCTTAAACACTTTTCCAGTAGCAAGTATAATATATGTTGTTTAGGGGTAACCAATCTTAACATTTCCTTGTACACAATATTCACATGCCAAATACAATGACAGGAGGACTCGTACATATACAGATGGGGAACAGTTCTTATTGGAACACACACAAAAGACAATGTCACAGTTCCACAGTTCCTGTCTTTATACAAGGAGCCACAATAGTTTAACATGATACACAAATGGAATTAAGAGAAATCTACACTTGAGGATAATCTTTTTTTTTTAACATCTTTACTGATGGGATTGACAAAACAACTCAATTTCTACGCACAAAGTACAGAATGAGAACTTGACCAGAATATTAGAAATCTCAAATCAAATCAAATCCAAATAATATTCAATTAAAATAAAGGTAAAATCACAAAAACAGTGTTGCCTTAAGCCTGAGATGCCAATCCAGATTCAACCCTGAATTTGGTTGATATGGATTAAGTGACAGATTCAATAGAACCACTGCATTTCAGAAAGTGGCACTACATGAAAGTAAAGAGTACATTTGAATTAAGCCTAGATAGAAAACATAAAGCCAAGAAAACACAGCTCACATAACTATTTGCCCCTACTAAACATATAAGCAGTTAATTTTTTTGAAGAATAATTGTGGTCTTTGAAATTTTCTTGGTTGGAGAGCAAATTTGGATCATTAGTGCTGTCAAATATTTTTGGTTTGTCATCCCCAAGGTATAGCTGAGATCATGAGAAAATTTGGCAGTCCTTCCCCCAGGTTTAGTTCATTGATAATATAATATAAATTATGGGCTGGAGGATAGATGATAAGAAGGTCTAATGACAGAGGGAATAGTGAACTCTGCCTGTGTGTTTGGTAAACCTCTCTGAATAATTTTGAACTTTTGGGTGAAGGACTGCTAGAAGAATTCAACAGCACCTGGAGGTAAGGTTCTGTTAAAGAGCCCTTGTTTTGCCCTCACTGGCTACGTTGATTCGTTGTGGCTCATGGATTTGCCTCCGTTGAGCACTCCGGAGACACTTCTGCTCTTGGTCGGTGTCCCACTTCCAGATCGAGAGAACTCTGTGAGATCGTGCAGTGAAGGCTCCTTGTACATGGCCACTGAAAAGCAAACAGAAATCACTTAAAAGGCCTTCACATGGGCATACCAATGGATTGCATTTTAATAAAATGGCTAGAATGCATCATAGGTGTCGTCACAACAAAACTGGTAAATTTTGAAGACTATGCACATTTTCATTAGCTTAGTTTGGCCATTCTACAGTGTATTCAAATTTCAAAATACACACAATAGTTTTTATTTATTAATAATACTTAATTTTAAAAAGGTGACAGAGAAGACTGGGGAGATGGCTTAGTGGTTAATACTGATTGCTTAAAAAGCCTATCTGCCCAGATTCAATTCCCCAGCACCCACATGAAGCCAGATGCAGAAACTGCCACATGTATCTGAAGTGTGTTTGCAGTGGTAAGAGGCCCTAGCATTCTTTCTGTCTCTCTCCTTTCTTTCCCCCCTCTCCCTTTTGCACAAATAAACAAATAAAAATAAAAAATTTAAAATGCAGAAATAGAAAAGTCAAAAGGGAAGGTTTTTAATTGATGTACCACACTGGTCCCTGATCCTCAAATTTCTCTGTAGTTACTAGGCTTGTGTGCAATAAGACAAACATACACTGCTGATTTCAAGCACTCCACAGAGAGTGGATAAAATCAGATTAAGTAAAATCCAGTTGAAAAGTGAGTCATGTGTAAAGAATTTTAATGCCTAGCTTCTCTCACTTATGGTTATTCATGAGAGGATTAATAAAAATGCATTTAATAAACCTCTTAAAAGTTTAAACATAATCTACAACATACTGCTCAAGCCAAATATTAAAATTTAGCACATTATAAAGCAGTGAGTTCTGCCATATTTTAAGATGAAACTCTCTAAGAGTCTTAAGAATTAGCATAATTCTTGCTGCACAAAAAAGTCATGATTATTGTTAGGCTGTAAAAACTAGTGCTAGTGTATATGCAATAGGCACTTATACCATAGCTAATTACTGTTCCATAGTCTTCATATGCACAACTACATTTAGTCTATGTAAGAATTCCATAACACATAAATATCCTTGTATGTGAGCATGTGTATGTGTACACATGATTATGGAGGACAGACATTGACACTGGATGTCTTCCACAATCACTCTCTGCCTTATTATTTTAGACAAGGTCTGTCATAGAACCAAGAACTCACTGATTCAGCTGGAGTAGGTGTTGGGCCCCAACCTAACTGAGTAACATTAAACTAAGTTTTAGAATATGGAATAAAACCAGGCGTGGTGGCACATGCCTTTAATCCCAGCACAGGCGTGATGGCACACACCTTTAATCCTAGCACAGGCGTGGCGGCACACGTGTTTAATCCCAACATGCCTTTAATCCCAGGAGGCAGAAGTAGTAGCTGATAAGCCTTGATCCTGTTTGTTGATACTTTGCTCTATTGGACTCTGCTGATTGGCTCCCACCAAATGTTTGAATCTTATTGCTAGAGAGAAATAGGCTGAACAATGCAGCCTCGGGTTATAAAAGGGTTTTGGGTGCTAGAGTAAAATGAGATTTGCCTGACATTTCTCTTCATCGTGTGTGTCTGTCTAACCATACACCTCACCTCTCCCCGATGGAGCCCTTTCTCCTGATGGCCAGTGAGACTTGGGCTACCCGCAGGGGGCTAGGGGTCCAAGACCTCCCTAACAAGTAGGCAATTAGCAAGCCCTACAGATCATTCTGTCTCTGCTTCCCTGGCACAGAAACAGATGTAAAACACCATGTCCAGCATTTACATGAGTGCTGGGAATCTGAACTCCAGTCCTCGTGCTTCATGGTAAACACTTTACCCACTGAACCATCTCCCAGCTCCAGTTTTTTTTTTTTTTTTTTTT
>PVHP010036460.1:0-17898 GCA_004024765.1 Zapus hudsonius | reverse complement strand
GATCAGTGCCCCATTTTGTGAGGGGGCAGTTTGCTTTTTTGTTATTAATTTTTTTGAGTTCTCTGTAGGTTCTGGAAATTAGGCCTTTGTCTGAGTTGTAGCTGGAGAAAATCATCTCCCAGTTTGAAGGGGGTCTATTGACTTTGAGAACGGTGTTTTTGTCTGTACAGAAGCTTTTGAGCCTGATCAGGTCCCATTGATTGAGTGACTGTTGCACTTCCTGGGCTACTGGGGATTTGCTCAGAAAGTTGTTCCCTACTCCTATCTCATGTAGGGTTCCTCCTATTTTTTCTTTCAGGGTGTTCAGGGTTACAGGCTTGATATTGAGGTCTTTCATCCATTTGGAGTTGATCTGTGTGCATGGTGAAAGCAGTGGGTCTATTTTCATTTTTTTACACGTGTTTATCCAATTTATCCAGCACCATTTGTTGAAGATGCTATCTTTGGCCCAGCATAAATTGTTGGCACCCTTGTCAAAGACTAAGAAGCTGAAGTTACTTGTATTAAAGGCTGGGTCTTCAATCCTATTCCACTGGTCAGACTGTCTGTTTTTCTGCCAATACCATGCTGTTTTAGTTACTATGGCTTTGTAGTATATTTTAAAGTCAGGTATGGTGATACCTCCTGCATAATTTTTTCTGCTCAGAATAGTTTTAGCTATTCGAGGTCTCTTACCTTTCCAAATAAATTTGGAGATTATTTTTTCAATGTCTGTGAAGAAGGAGGTTGGGATTTTTATTGACATTGCATTGAATCTGTAGATTGCTTTTGGCAGGATTGCCATTTCACTATATTGATTCTCCCTATCCATGAGCATGGAATGTCTTTCCATCTCGTTACATCCTCCTCTATTTCCCTCTTTAGTGTCTCAATATTTTCCTTATATAAGTCTTTCACTGCCTTGGTTAGTGATATTCCCAGGTAATTAATTTTATTTGAGGATATAGAGAACGGGACAGTTTCTCTGATATCTTTTTCCGAATGCTTGTCTTCTGTATATAGAAAGGCTACTGATTTTTGTGTGTTAACTTTGTATCCTGCCACTTTGCTGAAGGCATTGATCACCTTCAGGAGTTTACTAATACTGCTCTTTGGGTCTGATATATATAAGATCATGTCATCTGCAAAGAGGGATAGTTTGACTTCTTCCTTTCCGATTTGTACCCCTTTTATGCTATTCTCCTGTCTTATTGCTTGGGCTAGAACTTCAAGCACTATGTTAAATAGCAGTGGTGAGAGTGGCCATCCCTGTCTTGTCCCTGAGTTAAGCGGGAACTCCTTGAGTCGTTCCCCATTGAGGATGATTTGTGCTTTAGGAGATCTGTATATTGACTTTATCATGTTGAGGTATATGCCGTCTATGCCTATTTTTTCCAGGGTTTTGAACATGAAGTGATGTTGAATTTTGTCAAAAGCCTTCTCAGCATCAATTGAGATGACCATGTGGTTTTTGCAGGTGAGTTTGTTAATGTGGCGAATTATATTTATCAACTTTCGTATGTTGAAACATCCCTGCATCCCTGGGATGAAGCCGACTTGGTCAGGGTGAATTACAGTCTTGATGTGGGTTTGTATTCGGTTTGCTAGGATTTTGTTTAGGATTTTTGCATCCAAGTTCATCAGGGATATGGGTCTGTAGTTTTCTTTTCTTGTTACATCCTTGCCTGGGTTGGGATTTAGGGCAATGGTAGCTTCATAAAAGGAGTTTGGGAGCCTACCCTCTTTTTCTATGTCCCTGACAAGCTTCAAATAGAGAGGTTTCAGTTCTATTATGAAGGTTTGGTAGAATTCAGCTGAGAAACCATCTGGACCTGGGCTTTCCCATTTTGGGAGGTTCTTGATTACCGATTCAATCTCTGTGATTGACTATTTATCACATCGGGAAACCGTGGGAACCAGCTTGTGGGCAAACCACAGGAGCTGGCGGGCACGTGGGGAAACCGCAGGACCCGGAGCTTGAGGATACCTCAGGGACCAGTGCTTGGGGATTACACAGAATCAGTGGGCTGGGGTACCATGGGGAACCGGGGTTGGGGAAACTGTGGGGGTAGACAGGCGGGGAAAACCACAGGGGTAAGGTCTCAAGGAAGCCTCAAGGTTCGGTGGGCAGAAAGTACCACAGAGGAGGGAAGAAAAAGAAAAGGGAAGAGAAAAAAGAGGGGAAAATAAAATAAAGGAGTAAACAAGAAAAAAGACTGGCAAAAACCTGAAGGGAGGGGCTGGGCAGAGGTGCTGGAGATGTGGAGGCCAGAGGGAGGGGCTCTGTAGGAGCCCAGGTCCCAGTCGGCAGGTCAAAACAAATAAACAAATAAAAAAAGTAAGCAAGGAAATGGATTAGCAAGGGCCTGGAGGGGTGAGGCAGATGTGCTGGAGATCTGGTTCCCAGGGGGAGGGGCTACGTAAGAGCCCAGGTTCCAGTTGGCAGGCCAAAAACAAAACAAAACAAAACAAACAAACAAAAAAGAGTAAGCAAGGATATAGACTAGCAAGGGCCTGGAGGGGTAGGGCAGCCGGGCTGGGGACCTGAAGGCCTGGGGGAAGGGGCCATGTATGATCCCAGGTCCCAGTCAGCAGGTCAAAAACAAAAACAAAAACAAAAATTAAGCAAGGATATGGATTAGCAAGGGGCGGGACATGCGCTGGAGACAGGAGGATGGGGGAGGGGTTACATAGGAACAAGCGAAAAAGAAAAGAAGAAAAAAGAGAAAAAAAGAAAAAAAAAAGTTGAAAATGAGAGACACTCAAGGGCCCGGGAGGGACAGGATAGACGCACGGAACACACAGAGGGAGGGAAGCCGGCAGAGGCTGAGGAAAAGCCTCTGTCGGCCGGCAGGCTGAGGCTGCTCTGGCCGGGCTTGCCGGATCGTGACAACTCACTGCCTCCGGTGATCGCTGGTCCTCGATGGAGGCTTCCACTGGTGAGCAGCTTATGTCCACGACCTGGATCCCTGATGAAAACCCTGACCCTTGTTTCCCGAGGGACGTGGCGTGTCTGCTAGTCAGCCATCTTGAACCGGAAGCCCCTTTTATTCTATTCTTTTCCACTGTATTCATGAGAGCAGAAGTACATTATTTAAGATGAGAGAAAGAAATATATATATATATATATATATATATATATATATGTTCTTTACATATATTCTCTCTATATATACATATATGTATGTATGTATATATACACACACACATATATATGCTTTAGAGTTAGAGTATATAGTAGCTTTTTTTGAGGAAAGTATACTATTTTACGTTGTAGTTGTACCAATTTATATTATATATATTTTATATGTTTATATAAAATATTATATATAGAAAGACTGACTATAGACATGAGAAGGAATTTATTAGGATATGTGATAATGAAGTGGATACATAATAATATAGTCCAGCTCCAGAAAAGAAACAGAAAATCATCTTTCCTCTGTCTTTTTGTTCTTTCAGAATCAGTATTGCTAAGTTAGTTACACTCCCTGGTTCGCAGTTTATGCACCTCACAGAGCTATCAGAAGGGTAAAATTATTATAAATACATACAGTACTTATGGAAATAAACTGGCCTATTATCTAAGCAAATACAGGAAAATTTAATAGATAACTGAATTTTGAAAATATTTAAATTGGTTCTAATTTCTTTGACTTCTGATACATGTGTGTGTGTGTGTATCTGTATGTGTGTGTGCCTGTGTGTCTGTGTATTTATACTGGGCATTAACTTTTAGAGATAAAGCAGTTTAAGTCTCTAATAACTTTCCTTTTTAGCTGTTCATTAAACATTTATATATTTATTTATCATATATATTTATTTTTAATTAACATATAAATTTATATATTTATAATCATAAAATTTATAGAATACAACATTATGGTTTTTACCAATAAATACATTTTGGAAAAATAAATCAAGCTAATTAACTTGTCTATTACCTCTTACACTTTTACCTTTTCTTCATTATGGGACTGTGTAAGAACTATTTACTCTCTTAGTAATTTCCAAGCATATATTTATATCTTGAATATATATATACATATATGTATATATATATGTGTATATATATGAAGGAAATTGTTATGAAATTTGTTAGGAAAACTGGCTCATATGGTACAGAATATAATGTAATGCAGGTATATATATATATGTGTGTATATATATATATATATATATATATATATATATCTTAGATTTATTCCTTCTCTACAACTGAAATTGTGTACCTTTCATTAGACTATTTTTAAAATATCAGTGCTATGTCTATGTGGAGAAGAAATATAGACACATACTAGTCAATGTGTAATAGTTATCTGGAAACACAGCCTTGGTTTGTAGCGTTTTCAAATGGCTGGGTTCTACAGAGTCTCCCACGGCCAGTTTCAGTGGGCCTCTCCATTACTGCATGGGAAGCTGAATGCACACAGGACAGTAGAGAGTCTGAAGGAGCTGCCACCGGGCTTCTACTCCATGGAAGGAGCTCACACCGAAGCAGGAAAGCTGGTGCCCTTGTTTCTGCAGCAATCGAGCCAGGAGAGACCACAGCATGGTGGAGTGATAGGTGAGTGCAGGTGTTATTAAAACAAGCAGAGGTAGCCAGGTTTTTGTTTCCCAGTGGGTAGGGGACAGAGAAGAGGGAAATGGGGCACTATCACAAGATTTGCTCATACAATGTATATAATTATTCATAATAAAGATATTAATAAAAAACAAGCAGACACGCTGAGGAGGTTCTTTATGGTAGGAATGCACACACAGAGCCGAATCTAGGACATGAGAGGAATCTGATATGAGTTCTGTTACTAAAGGTTAAAATTCCTTTCAGCTGAGCTCACACAACTTGTTTCCATCTTGCTGGAACCTATCTACACTCTTTGATTTTGTCTTGTGGTTTGGTTTTGTTTTTGAGATAGATCCCTGACTGTACTTGAACTTGAACTTGAACTTACTTCAAACCTCCTGCCTCTGCCTCCTCAGTGCTGGGATTACAGACATGAGCCATCACACCTGGCTAGACACTTTATATTGAAAATCACACAATTTGAACGTTTGTGTTTTCTCTAATTCTTTGTGCTGCTTTCTGCACCTCTCGGTTGAACTTATTTGTATTCCAAATGGGAGTGGGATGGCTGGTTTCCAGCAGCCAGTGCCTGCCAGCCACGCTGTAATACACTTGTACCATTACCCTGTATCCAGTTTAGTGTGGAGTGGTTGTGGTTGGTGACTGTGGGTTTAAGAAAAATAAAATAAAAATAGGAGAAGCTACCAAGAGATAGCCATGGTCTTTCCCAACAGATTCCAAGGCTCGTCACTGGACTAGCAAATCAACAGTTAATATTGGTATCTCAGTCACTTTCCTTCTTGTATAAGAAGGAAATTGACTATTTTATAAAACACATTTCCAACTGAGTACTAGTCTATGGAGATTAAAATGTGTTACATGAATTATTATGTTTCCCAGAAAAGTAATTTTAATATTGTGGTTGTTTTCCCACTGCCTGAATATCTTACAATATATCTCAAATATTTCAACCAACTATCTCCAAAGAACCCAAATTAGTAGTCTTCAAGTTCCTTAAGAGGTGCATTGCACTGGGCCAGTTTTATTAAGGGATTTCTGTTCCACTAGTTTGGATCAATGAATGACCCTGAAGTTCGGTAGCACAAAACTGGCAGAATATCTTCTATCTTCGCAGTTTGAACCAGTGTCAATAGGAGTAATGAACTGAATGTCAGGATTTTCTGTAGTTGACAATACTCGTGTTCAAAGTATTCTCTCCATGGAATCAATTCTCCTTTACTGTTCTGTTGTTCTAGATTTATGATACAAGTCCACTAAAAGAAGACTTTCATGTTTTGCCCTTATGTAATCTAGACGCTGAATTTATTGATATGATGATTTGTTTCCTCCAGAGATAATTGCAGATTGCAATGATAGTACAGTTTCCCAGCCAATGCAAAACTTTATCACTAGCATAGCAAAGTGGAAGAAAGATCATTGAAATGGAAGGAGAATATTTGAGTTTCAAGTCTTCTAGTGGCTTGTTGACATTGGTCCTGACTGTAATCATTCACACAGAGAAGCACTTAAAAATAAGCATGCTTAGGGATGGGCAGATGGCTCACACATTGAATGCACTTGTTTTCAAAGCCTGATGACCCAGGTTCAATTCCTCAGTACCCATGGTACACCAGATGCACAAAGCGACACATGCATCTGGAGTTCATCTGCAGCAACAGGAGGCCCCGTTATGCTCACCCCCTTTCCTCCCTCTTGTCTCTTTCTCTGTCTCTCTTTCTAATAAGTAAAGAGGAATATTTTTAAAATAAAATTTTACTTAGGAGTTGGGGAGATGGCTCAGTATAAAGGCGTTGGCTTGCAAGCCTGCCAACCCAAGTTCAATCCTCCCCAGCACCCATGTAAAGCTGGTTGCAAAAGTGGTGCACACAACTCTAATCCCAATATCCCCGTGGCAATGGGGTATGGAGCCAGAAAGAACTCTAATCCCAATAGCCCGGTTGGCGATGGGGGATGGAGCCTGAAGGTTTCTGAAGCATGAGGGCTGCAAGTCTGACATTCACAGAAGCAAAAAGAGCAAGAGAGATGCTCTCTCAAAGAAGGCGAAAGAAGAGAACATACACATCAAGGTTGACTTGACCTCCACATGAATGCAATGGCGCACACATGCCTCCTCTCATACACACACACTTTAAAACTTTGACTTAGACCTTAAGATCGTAGAAACTCAGAGGCATGCATCTAGTTTATACAATATCATGTATTACACTAACACATTCTCCACTATGTTTTACCTTTGTATAGCTCATCAATTATATTCCTAATTAATCTACTAATGACCTTACTAATGGGCAAAGCATGATGCTCACTTTCCTACTACCTAAAGTATTTTATTGTGTCTCAAAGATTTTGACCAGCTATCCACAGAAAACCAAAATAAGTTTCCAAGTTACTTTGATAAGTATATTGCAGTGGGCCAGCTTTACTGAGGAACATTCTGCCTTAATTCGATTGAGTGAATGGCACTAAGGACTGCAGTTAAACTAGCTAAAGAAGAGAAAGGAGAGAGACAGAAGAGATGCACGGGCTCATCACTGGAGCAGCCAGCAGCGGGTCGTAGAGATTTCACAGTGCTCTCTCTGAGTTTTTCCCTACCACCCTTGCTACTATCGGGGTTTTGCCTATTTTCTCCCACTTCTCATGATTTCTGATTATGACAAGATGTATTGGTGCGGAATTTTATAAACAAAAACAACTCCAACATCATGTCACCCTAGATTACTAAGAGAATAGCAGGTTTTCTTGCCCAACTTTATGTATTAAGAGTGCAGGAAAAGATGGGCTAGTTTAGTCTGGAGTCTCACTGGTTCATTTGCAGTGCTCAGAGAAGCAGAGTACTTGAATCTGTGTGAATCCTGGGTCACTGAGGATCACCCCTGTGATGGTTTGTATTGGTTGTCAGTTGGATTGGATCTAAAATCACTTAGGAAATGAGCATGCTTACGTGGGATTATCTAGTTTAGGTTACTTTCTGGGCAATGCCTTTGAGGGATTGTCTTGGTTAGTTTAATTAAGGTCAGAATTCCTACCTTAGCTGTGAGCATCATCTTTCCATGGGCTGGGGTTCTAGACTAGATCAAAAGGAGATGGATCTTGTTTTCTCCCTGTAGATTGAATTTCACCAGCTGCCTCGAGCTTCTCCACTGTGAAGGACAGTAACCTTGAAATTTAATTGGAAACAAGATTTCCTTCCTTAAGATGCTTCTTGTCTGGTATTTGGTCACAACAGGAAGAAAGTAATTAATATGGCAAATCTTAAGTACACATTCCTCACAAGGTGGTGAGGTCCTTTCAATAGAGGGAGGATTCTATCCTGAGAAAAACTTGATCTAGGCAACAGTCTGCATTCAAGGCACCAAGGTTATAATTTAGCTATTTGCAAGCATGCCTTATTCAAGAAGCTTACTCAGTTAATATTTAGTAATGATTTTAAAAGTTTTAGTTGGGTAAACGAGATTTAACTGCTCTATACTATTTCTGACAACTATTTTTGGCTGAAGTTATGGTGGAAGATTGTACTGTTCTTTGATTCTTTGTCTGTGTCGGCTTTCTTGGTTCATTAAGTAGTGCTTGATCTCTTCTGACAACTTCAATCCTATAATACTCTCCCCCAAAGGCTGTACTTAAAGTCTGCATAGCTCTATACATCATAGAGGTTTAAGTTCACGACCTCACTCCTTATTAGACTCATTGAAATTCCTAGGATTGTGGATATTTGTTACTTCAGAGTCTTCTTTGGGAGCTAATATTACAGACTCTTGGCTGGGATTTTACATTCATGAGGTCATGGAATGCATTTAGTTTCTGAATAATTGTTACCTTTCATTCTATTGATCTTGAAGAATAAAGGTGATATGCATATACTGTTATTTCTCCACTCTGCTTGTGATTTGTAAATCAGTTAAGTAAAATCATTTACCATTGTGTAAGCTTGACAGTTTGATAGTTGCCCTTCGTTTAAGTGGAATATCTGATAATAGAGATCAGATTTATTTCAACATGAGCCTCAGAGATGGCAGACCACATTCAAACCATAGCAATCTCTATGCAGTTCAGAGTAACACATTTATATCTTTACCCTGAAAATGGATTCATATATACATCCATCTATTTTTCATTTCTCTCAAAGTCTAATACTCCTAAGACAAACAATATTTTTGAGAGAGAGAGAGAGAGAGAGAGAGAGAGAGAGAAAGCACCAGGGCCACCACCTTGTGGGTATGGCTTATGTGGGTCCTGGGGAATTGAACCGGGCGCCTTAGACACTGGAGGCAAATGCCTTAACCACTGAGCCATCTCTCCAGCCCCCTCAATCAATATTTGATAGTATCTCCCTGTAGCAGTTCTCTTCACGATGCTTCTGGTCTTTACATGCAGAGAACCTCAACTTCTGAAGGCAAAAACCCAGGCTCACCAGTGTTTCTTCTTTGTCTCTATCATTCATATGCATTTCCATATCACAACATGTTCTAGTGCTTTTCACTACCCACTAAGGCCAACGTGAAGTGAGCCTCTAATCTCCTATCTAGCTTCATAACTCATTTTCCTACACTTGTGCCTACCCCCTTGCCTTTATTTTGGATTGTACGACTATACCAATACATAAAGTAGAATGATATCATCTGCCTTCTCCAAATTCTCTAATCATTTTCAGTCATAAGAAAAATTCTTAACATTTTTTTCCAGCACGTCATTCAGGTTGCTTTACACTTCATGCTCAAATAATACTGCCTTGGAAAGACTTCCTATAATATTCCCCATACAATGCTTTTAACCTCAGCCTTTTGTTGCTGAAAAAAAAAATTAAGACACATGAGCCACTTTGTACATCTGGCTATCAGTCTTTGCAAGCAAGTCTCTTTAACCACTGAGCCATATCCCCAGCCTCCCTGTCTCTCTCATTCTATATCTATATCTATATCTATATCATCTATATCTATTTCTAATCTATATCTATATCATTTATAAATATACCAATATCTATATCTATAAGTATATCAATCTATATCTAGATCATCTATATCTATATCTATCTATCTCTATCTCTCTCTATCACTATCTCTATATCTATAATCATCTATATCTATGTCTATCTCTATACCTATACCTATATCTATATCTATATCACCTATATTTATATCAATATATCTATATCTGTCTATATCTATAATCATCTATATCAATATCTATACTTGTGCCTATATCTATATCTATATATATATCAACTATACCTAAATCTATATCTATATCATCTATATAGATATTTCATGTGTATATCTGTGTGATGTCAGTGTATACAAAGCCAGTATTACCCTTGTGTCGTTGTCAGCCACACGCTGCTGAGATGAATCTCTAAAGCACACACGATTATGGGGAGGAAAATATTTATTGTGCAGATCCAGGGGAAGAAGTTAAGGAAAGGCTGGCCCCCTTTCACAGAAGCAAGCAGAGACAGAGAGAAAGACAGAGGCCCACCACCAGAACCAAGCAAGCACACTCCAAACTAACAAAAGGAACTCCAGGCTTGAGCTCAGACTGCTTTTGCATATGTATAGCTAAAATTCCAGACCCACCCCAGAAATACCTTAGGTCTGAACCCTAGGATCTGGCCAAGGTGACACACTTCCTCTAGCCAGAACTGGCTGGAGACAATTTACAATTTAAATAAACCCTTAATTCTTTTGGGGGACATTTATTCAAAACTACCACACTTTGTATCAAAACTAGATAATGACACAAGACAAAAACTATAGGCCAATTTCCATGATGAGCACAGTTGTAAAGTTTTTTCAATAAAATTCTTGCTAATTCAAGACCAAGGAATTGAGAGATGATTCAGTGGTAAAAGGCATTTATTTGTGAAGCCTTGCAGCTCAGGTTTGATTTTACAATACTCATATAAGCTAGATGCAAAAAGTGGTGCATGTTTCTGGTGTTTGATTGCAGTAGCAAGAGATCCCAACAGTCTATGCCGCATGCACACACACACACACACACACACACACACACACACACACACACTAATGCAAATAAGTAAATAAAAAATAAATTAAAGAAGGCTGGAGAGATGGCTAAGCAGTTAAGGCACTTACTTGCCTGTAAGGCCTGATGATCTGAGTGTGATTCCCCAGTTCCCACGAAAAGCTGGGTACACAAAGTGTTACATGTATCTGGAGTTCATTTGCAGCAGCTAGAAGCCCTTGAAAATAAATAAAAAATGTTTTTTAAAAAACAAATAAATTCATTGCCGGGCATGGTGGCGCATGCCTTTAATCCCAGCACTCAGGAGGCAGAGGTAGGAGGATCGCCATGAGTTCAAGGCCACCCTGAGACTACATAGTGAATTCCAGGTCAGCCTGGACTAGAGTGAGACCCTACCTCGAAAAACAACAACAACAACAACAAAAAAATAAATTCAAGAATATATTAATAATATCATATGCATTGTTAGAGTTAAATAAAAATAAAATAAAAATAAAAAATCTCAAGGCAAGAGGGAGCTAATTATTAGTAAAAGAAATTAAAAAAGTAAATCCAGAATGGTATGTTGGTATGCACCTCCCCCACCTCACCCTGCTCCTATAACCTTGCCTTTGTTTCCCTGTAATCTTGCATCTGTGGTTAAACACAGTAAATACTGAGAATGGCCTGGACAGTAAATACTGAGAATGGCCTGGACGGTAAATATTGAGAATGGCCTGGCCGATGGGTTCTATAGATATGGAAAGAATGTGCAGATGCTCTGGTTAATGAAAAAAACCCTATAAAATTCCCCAAATTATAGTGTGCATCTTTAGAACTATATAAGCTCTGCTCAAACTTGGCTCTGGGCTCATTGCCTCTGTCTTGCTATGGATACGCATTGAGCCCTGGGCATGCTTGGTTACTTTTAATAATACCCTTTGCGTGTTGCATAAGAGAATTGGTCAGAGTCTTCTTTTGAGTCAGGGGTCTGGGATCCTAACAGCATTAACTAAGATCTCTACATTTTTATTTCCTGTGGTGGTTTGAATGTAAAATAACCCACATAGGCTCATGTGTTTATATACTCAATCACCAGTTCATTGCAGTGTTTGGGAGGGAAGGTTACAGAACCTTTAGGAGGTAGAACCTTCTGGAGGAAATGTGTTACTGGGAATAAGGCAGACTTACTGTGCTATAGCCCAGGTCCAAAACCAAATCTCTCTCTTTCTCTCTTCCTCCTTGCTGATGTGATGATGCAAACCTGGCTTTTGCATTTTATCATGCCTTCCCTGATATACCGGACACTTCCCGTGGAAACTGTGAGCCAAAAATAAACCCTTTCCTTTCTTAAGCTATTCAGATCAGGTATTTTGTCCCAGCAAAGAGAAAATAATTGATACAAATTTCTATCAGGAATGCAAGGCTGACTCAACTTGGGGAAAATAAATAATTCAACACAATAATAGACTGAAGGACAAAAGCCACATAATCATCTCAAATGATGTACAGTAGGTTTCCAACAAAGTTTAACATCCTTTACACAAACCCTGAAGAAATTACGAATGCAAAGAACATACTGTAATATAATAAAAGCTTTATACATCAAGCCTGTAGCCCATATTATCCTAACTGGGGATAAACTGAAGATATTTTTTCTAACATCAGGAATGAGACAAGGGCTCCCACTCTCCTCTTTCTTATTCAATACTCATTATAGTAATCAAAACATTGACTACTCTTGCTCTTGTTTAGGGAATCTGTTTTATTTTATAGATGATAAAGAAAACAGAGGAGAACCAAGATTCATCAATAAGACAAGAAGTTAGCCAATGGTTGGCCCACCATGAGACATGACACCTCTACCACACCTTCCAGGGCCCAGAGTAAAATGCAGGGGAAGTGGTGTCATGAATACTGCTCTTGCTACTAGCCTGACAACCAGCTCCAGGGTGATGGTGACAGATGATCAACCAAATCCTATCAAAACACAAATCCAGAAGCTACAGAGAACTCTACACTAAATCATACTGTCAACAGTACTGTTGTTTTTCAGGGGAAATTGCAGAAGATGGGGTTGGAAAAACTGTAAGAGCCATGGAGTGGGCAGGAATATCCTGAGGCACAGTCTCTGTTCCCACACAGGTATTGACTGAGAACTTCATGGCCCTTCAGTGAATGCCACATTGAGGAGTGGTGCCAGGGTGACAGGAGTTGGGGCAAGGGAATAAAAGAATTGCCTGTTATAATTTATATAAAATAAAATATATGAAATTTATTAGCTTGAGCAATCGAAAAAGAGAAAAGAATAAAAGCAAGAAAGGAAGAAGTCAAGTATTTTTCCCTATTTACAGACAATAGGCTTTTACATTCAAAAAACCCGAAAGACTCTACCAGAAAACTCAGACTTGACAAGTAGTTCATCAAAGGTGAATATAAAATCAACACACAAAAATAAGTAGCCTTTGAATACACCGATAAAACTTGCTGAGTTTGGAATCAGAGAAATAATTCACAATTACCTTTAAAATTTTCAGTGGGGGTGGGGGTGGGGAGGGAGGGTGTGAAGGCTAGAGAGGTGGCTTAGCAGTTAAGGAACTTGACTGCAAAACCTGATGACCTAAATTCAGTTCCCCAGTGCCCACATAAAGACAGATGCACAAGGAAGGCACATGCATCTGGAGTTTGTTTGCAGTGGCTAGAGCCTCCGTCCCTCTCTCTGCTTGCAAATAAATAGATTAATTTATGTAGTGGTTTGATTCAGGTATCCCCCATAAATTTAATGTGTTCTAAATGCTTGATTCCCAGCTGGTGGCAGTTTTGGAATTAGAACCTTGTTGGAGCTGTGTTGTTGGGGGCATGCTTATGGGTGTTATAGTCAGCTACCCTTTGTCAGTGTTTGGCACACATTCGTGCCTCTGTTTGCAGTGCTATGGTGAAGGTGATGTCCACTCACTGCTCATGCCATCGTTTCCCTGCCATGATGGACCTTTTCAAATCTGTGAGCCAAAATAAACCCTTTCCTCCTAGAGCTGCTTTTGGTTGAGTTCTTTGAAGCAGCAAGAAAGCTGACTCCAACAGAATATTTTTTAAAATTATCTCAGAATAAACTAACCAAAAAAATGAAAAAACTATACAGTAAAGTCTTTAAAATATTTGAAGAAAGCACTATAAGATAGAAATACCTTCATGGCCAAAGGATAGGCAGAGTGAAATACTATGACAACTACCGAAAGCAATCTACAGGTTAAATACATCATTAAAATTAAATGCATCAAGGCTTCAAAGATATTCTTCCTTGAACTAGAGAGAATCATAATAATCATATGGAATCACAAAGGTCTCAAAAGCTAAAGCAATTCTTAGCAAAAAAAGCACAATGCTGGAGGAATCACAGGTCCTGATCTCAAGATATATTGCCGAGCCATAGAAACAAAGTCAGCATGGTAAGGTCAAATACAACAAACACATATTCCATGGAAATAGAGGATTCAGAAATAAATAAATCCACTGTTGTAGCCATGTAATTGTTGACAATGTAGCAAAAACATACTTTGAAGAAAAGCCAGCCTTCACAAATGGTACTGAAAAAAAAAAAACAATTAAAATTGTTCAAAAACCACAAAAATCAATTAAAAATAGATCAGCAGGGCAGAGGGGTCCACACCTTTAAACCATGCACTGGAGACAGAGGAATGAGGATCAGAGTGAGTTGGAGATCATCCTGGGACTACAGAGTGAGTTCCAGGTCAGCCTGAGCTAGAGTGAGAACCTACCTCAAACACACACAACAACAACAACAAGAAAAAAATAGATCAAAGACCTTAATACAAAATGTGAAACCTTGAAACCCCTACAGAGAAACATAAACACTTTCAGATATCAGCATGGGCAAGAATTTTCTGAACAAGACTCTAAAAGCACAGCCAAACATATTAAGAATTGACAAATGAGATTGCATGAAATGAAAATGTTATTGTGTAGCAAAGGAAATGATCAGCAAAGTGAAGAGAAGCTACAGAATGTAAAAACTGTCATTGCCAACCAAGTATCAGACAGGGGATTAATATCCAGGATAAATAAAAAAACTTTAAAAAATTAAACACCAGAAAAGTAAATTATATGATCCATGAATACACAAAAGAATTGAATAGACAGTTCTCAAAAGAAGCAATACTGGCCAGTAAATACATAAAATTTTTCAGTATCCATAGCCACCACAGTAGTGTGAATTAACACTGTATTGAGATTCCATCTCACCCCAGACAGAATGGCAATTGTCAAGAAAACAGCTGCCCACAAATGCTGATGATGGTGTGGGAAAAGAGGAAGACTTATTAGTTGCTGGTAGCAACGAAGATTTGTGCAGCCACTATGGAAATCACTAGGGAGTTTTCTCAAAAAAAGAGAAAAAGAAAGAAAGAAAGAAAGAAAGAAGGAAGGAAGGAAGGAAGGAAGGAAGGAAGGAAGGAAGGAAGGAAGGAAGGAAGGAAGGAAGGAAATAGAAGTATGGGACCCATTTGTAAAACTCTTGATATACACCCTAAAGGACTTTTAGGAAAATACCATTGAGATACTGATAGTATCAAATTTATATCTGCACTAATCAAAACAGGTAGGAATTGGACCAGTCTAGATGTCCATCAGCAGATGAATGGAAAAAGATGTGGTTCATGTAAACAAGGGAATTTGATTCAGCCATAAAGAAAAATAAAATCATGATATCTGTAGGAAAATGGATGCAACTAGACATCATTATGGTCTGCAAAATAGGCCAGACTCAGAAAGACAACACTTTTTTCTCATATGCAAAACTTAAATTTTATATTATATATGTACATATTTTATAATGATTAAGATAAAGAGGAGAGTTAGAGGTCTTGAGGGAGTGGAAGATAGGATAATGGGATGGAGGTAGTAAGAAAGCAGAATGGAGGACTGAGGAAAAGAGAGAAACAGACAGAGGAGGAGGGGCCACTGGAGGGGACAGGAATACAAAGACACAGTATAATGACGCACATGTATGAAGATTTCATGATGAAGCTCATGGCTTTGAATGTTAAAAACTGTCATAAAAAGAAAAAGAGCCGATAATTGATTGGTTGATGGATGAATATGAGGAAATAGCAGTACAAGACTTTACAATAGAAAAGTTAATAAAACTTTATGAAATCTACTTTTCAAGATGTTAAGAATATTTTCTAATATAGATTTTTGAAGATTAATCTCCAAGTTGACATGTCTACCAACTAAGGGCCGAATTACTTTTCATGTTAATAATGTACTTTTTTAACTTGTATAATTATTTATTCCATGTACAACCACACACAAACACACACATGAACTCACACACACGCGCACATGCACTCACACACATGCACACACACGCACACACATTTGGGTCTCTCAAGCTGCTGATATATTTCACTGGACATAATATTTAAGAAAAATGTTCACTGGGATGTTTAATAATGAAGCTGTGAGTTTAACTGCAATTGAAATGCGAATATTTTGTTGAATATTATTACATATATCTGTAATTGACTAGATATGACGAGATAATAACTTGATTTACTGAACATATGCTACATACTTTACTACAGAATTGTGCAATACAGTTAATTGCACTATGTTAAATGTAAAATGCATTTACCTTAAAAATCCTCAGTTGCGTTATTCTGCAATGATGTCTTTTTTGCATGTAATTTCATACTCTTTAATTACTTTGTCCTTTCAGATTTTTGTTTTTGTATACTTTTTACAATCAAAGAATACACACTTTTCAAAAATTACAAAGGACTAAAATAATAGAAAATGAATAATCATATTAGTTTAAAAAATCAGATTCCAGAATGATTACCATTAGAATACACGCTTATCCAAGCATTTGAAATTATTATCTTTTAATATATTATCCTTGGACAAGATAAAAACAGTTTCAGTATCAAGTAGACTCTTCTCAACAAATCCAAATGACATTTTCCCTCTTCATTAAATAAAATACATTATTATTTTAAAAAACCTGCTCTGAACAAGTTCTTCTCTGGCTGCTGCCTTATACACTAAAGAGAGTGAAATTATAGCTAAGGGTAGATCCGGGGCTCCTCAGAGCAGCAAATATTGATATTTTTTGGTCCATATGACCAAAGATACCAGCGGTTTACCTACCCTAACTCTCTGTCCTTCCTAACTGGACATTAATCTTACCTTGTCTCCCTGTGTCCTGACAGATACCTGAACAATTGAACACAGTCCGTTGTAAACATGTTAACGAGGTGGGAAAAAGGAAACCCCGTTCTGCCTGCATCTGTCTGGGTCCCTTCTGGTGTCCCTAGAGGACTTGGAAGACAAGGGAGACAAGCAGACCTGACCCTCAGAGCCATGTTCTATCATCAGCAATAAAGTCAGTGACTTCGCTCAAACTGAGGGGAAAGAAGCCAATGTTAGGCAGTTAGAGAAGCTGGAAGGGCAACTTATTAGAAATATGATGAGTAATTAATAAAATTCAAGACATAGGCAGATAAATCTCAGGAAAGACAAGTCTAGAGATTTCCACAGCAGGAATCCTAATAGGCAACCACTTTCTAATTCTGACATCAGAATGCTTGGTTAATAAATAACTAATTCCTATTTATTTTACAACCCGCACATTTTTTTTGTTTGTTTTTTCGAGGTAGGGTCTCTCTCTAGTCCAGGCTGACCTGGAATTCACTCTGTAGTCTCAGGCTGGCCTTGAACTCAAGGCGATCCTCCTACCTCTGCCTCCCGAGTGCTGGGATTAAAGGCGTGTGCCACCACGCCCGGCACAACCCATTTAAAACCAAATGCCTGAAAGAAATCATGTCATTTTCAGGGGTTACATATTCAATCCCACTGTGGGAAGAGGAAGTAGAACCTCAAAGTTAACACCATTAGCCTTGATTTCTTGATGAATTTTCAAGACAACTGTACTCTGTTACTGGGTATCTCTATTACCCTCTCAAACACTGACAGACTCTTTTTCCTCAAAATTCAAACTTTATTACTCAGCTTCAGCTTAGTCACACTTTAATTTTAAATAATTTCTCCCCCATCTTGATGATCAAGAAGCCTGCCATGCTGTCCATAGTTCTCTCAAATTCTGTCCATAATACTGAGTTTTTGGTCCTCACTGCCTTGCAGATCCTTGTGACTCACTGTTGCAGTCAGCTTTCTAGTTGCTGCGCAGAAAGAACCCAAACAAAAGCGGCTTGTGGAGGAATGGGTTTATTTGGCTTACGGACTCGAGGGGAGACTCCATTCTGGCAGGGAAAACGATGGCATGAGCAGAGGGCTGGACATCACCTCTGCCACAGCACTGCAAACAGCGGCAGGAAGGTGTGCCAAATACTGGC
>PVHP010036459.1:0-17913 GCA_004024765.1 Zapus hudsonius | reverse complement strand
GGGAGCTTTTCTGTTATCTTTCTTGGACTGCTTATCTAACTAAATAGTAAAAGTTCTGTGAACTCTGACCCGTGTTTTCCCCACACTGGTGGGAGGAAAACTTTATGACTTCCCACATCCAATTTCCCCATCCAACTCCCCTTTTCCTGATCTACTAAATTAGAATAAATGTGTAATTAAAATTTAATTCTGTCCCTGTATACAATTCTTTGGCATTAGAGGACACGAACTCGGAGTAGGAGGAGGGGGAAGGGAGGATTCCAAAACTCTCTCTCTCTCCCCGCGTTGCTTACAATTATTAATTAGCAGCAACCCGTATCAGCTGCATAGCAAGTTTGAGGCCAGCCCGCTTCATGAGACTATCTCATAAAATAAAACAACACATAAAAAGTAGTGATTAAGTTTGTTACATGGCAACAGGTAATGGAAACATACCTGCCTTCCCCCATGGTGACAGTGTGACTGCAAATAGCTGGCAGCCTCTTTCCATGGGAGATACATGGTTGAGCATACCTCAGTCCTTCCTGCTATTATTATTAGACAAACTGTTCTTTCCATGCAGTCCCTAGCCATGTGTGGCTACCGAAACTCACAGTTAAATCGGAATGAAATGGAACATTCTAGAGATGGGACGGTGTCTTAGCAGTTAAAGGTGTTTGCTTGCAAAGCCTGGTGTCCTGGGTTCAGTTCCTCAATGCCCATGTAAAGCCATATACACAAAGTGGCATATATGTCTAGAGTTGGTTTGCAGTGGCAAGGGGCCCTGGCATGCCCATAGTCTCATCATTCTGTCTCTCTCCCTCTCTGATAAATATAAATGTTTAATTAAACGTTCTGTTTCTCACAAGAGCCTGCTTCCCTGCTCAGGAACTACTTGAGGCTGGCAGCTAGCACCTTGGCTAGCACAGGTTAAATCACACCGGTCCAGGTTGGTGTCACAGGTGTGACTGATTACTTACCCAACAGTCGCATACCTTTTCTCCAAACACAGCCCCTATTTCATTCAGGTGTGTCTGTCCTCTTCACCATGCCACCCCTGCTACTTGTCACCAGCTACTTGTGTAGTCAGGAGAAACGAAGGCCATCTTTGCTCCTGGTCTGATGAGCCCATGGGTCTTCACAACCAGACTCCAATCTGGAGGTGCAGTTTCCCACGTACTCATGGTACTGGCCCAGGAGTGACAAGTTGCCTAGTCAGACTCAAGGAAGACTCTTCCTCCACGACAGCAGGACATATGCTCCAACATGGCACAAACAGAAAAGCCCGTGGCTTTGACAGCTCCCGAGATGAGCCAGTTTGGGAAGAGAGCAGATTGGAGGATGGCACGACAAAGAGCCAGGGAGAAGTCAGACAATGAGAGAACCAATCTTACGTTGCCTAAGCCACTAGGTTGCGCTTTCTTGACTTGTAGCCAAAAGCTGTCTGTCATAATTTTACCAAAAAATAAATGGCTTAATGGGCTGGGGAGTTAATGGTGCTTGCCTGGAAAATCTAACGACTTGAATTTAATCCCCCAGTACCCACTTAAAGCCAGATGCACAAAGGGGCACATGGATTTGGAGTTCATTTGCAGTGGCTGGAGTGTTCCACCTCTTCTCTTCTCCCCTCCCTTCCCCTCCCCTCCCCTTCTCTCTCTCTCTCTCTCTCTCTCTCTCTCTCTCTCTCTCTCTCTCTCTCTCTGCTTGCAAATGAATAAATGGCTTAAGCATGGTGAATCACACTTGTAATTCCAGCACTTGAGAGGCTGAGGCAGGAGGATCACTATGAGTTTGTGGTCAGCCTTTGGCTTCTAGATCAGCCTGGGCTACAAAGTTGAGACCTTATCTCAAAAAAGGAGGAGGAGAAGAGGGAGGGAGGAGGAGGAGGGTACTTTTAACCACATGAAAAGCCTGCTAGCCCAGGGTTCAGTTCCCAAGCCACCCATGTAAGCTAGATGCAAAATAAGTCACAAGCAATGTAGTACCAAGAGGACCTGTCATGCCCCCCCACACACATGCACATGCAGAAAAACGGGTTTGGGCAATGGCTCAGCAGTTAAAGCTGCTTGCTTGCAAAGCCTATCCTGGGTTGAATTTCTCTAGCTACCCATGTAAAGCCTAAAGTGCATCTGTTTGCAGTTGCAAGAGGCCCTGGCATTCCCACACACACACATGCTAATAATTTTTTTATAAAAGGAAGGAACAAACAAAAATGAATGGGGGGATCAAGAACAAGAGAGGGTAACCTCTTTTTCTTCATGGCTGGCCTCACACTTGGAATCTTCTTTCTGGTTTGTTTGATTCTTGAGTTTGTGGCCCCTATACTAAGTCCAAGTGAGTGTGGAGCTAAAGATCTGGTATAAATTGACTTCCCACTTTGTTGGGTTTCTGTGCAAAATACCCTTCGTGAGAATCATCACTGGAGCTCCTTGCAGCTAAAGCAATAAATCATTTGACCAAGCTCACACAGAGAACGACCCTGAGATGGGAGCCTAACCCTCATACCCCACTTCTGTAGGTGGCTGGTCACCTTGAGGATACTTGGGGTGTGGGCGGAAATGGAAGCAGACTGCCCATCCTGACACATGGGGTTCTTCCATCTTAGGCTCCCCTCTCTCCCTGAACCTCATTCTGTAGCGCTCAGAAGAGATGCTGTGTGAGAGGGTCAACTCAGGGGTTGTTTTAATGCTCTGGCTTTCTCACATGTCTGCTTCTTGTTTATTTCTGTTGCGCTCTGCAACCCTCATGGTCAGACAGCGGCTTCTCTTTCCTCTTCATGTCTTTTAGCTTCCTCAAAATTTTAGTTCAGAACCAGCGTGAGGGTCCTTCTCACCCATCACTCTTTGGTCACCTAGTTCCACTTCCTGGCATCTCAGCTCTCAGGCGAACACTTCTGCTTTTCTGGGCTACCTGGTTCCCCAGGGAGTGATGCCGATCAGCCATGCTGTTAGTCATGGGCTGTGCCCCAGGCCTTCTGACTCCTGATTTGTGGACAGTGGACAGGTGGCTGCAGTGCTGACCGTGGGTGGCCTGGGTGGAAGCAGAGCTTGTAAGAACTGGAATCCATCCAACCAGAACCAACTACACAGTGGATTCCACTCTCTTGTTCTTGGGCCTCGTGCACTAAAGTTCCTGAAAAGAAGCTGCACCTCATTGAGCCTTCACAGCTGATGAGAACTTCGGTGGTGTGGGACGTTGGAATGCTGCCAGTTATCTGTGACTGAGCTGCTTATGTGTGTGACCTAACATTGACACTATTGGGTAAACCCGTTGGAATGTACAAAACAGACTCCATAGCTTCCACCAACCCCAAAGCTCAGGATGGCATCAGGTAACATCTGAAGCCTACAGCAGAGGCTATAACCTGCCTGCCTGAGGTTTCCACCAACTTATTTGAAAAATGATTTGATTTGTGACTTTATTCCATTACTATCAAAACGTCGTGAAACTCTTACCATGTTGAACATGAAATGCGGAGTAACCTGAGTCCATGTTCCTGGACCATTGTCGCTCATATTTGGTTCCAGAATAAGCTCTCTCTTATTCCTTTCAGGTTACAAGCTGTGTGTTTTGTGTTTACAGCCCAGACTAGGATGCATGAAGTTGCTGTGGGTGTGTGCCAGCCCTCAGGGTGGCTGTGGGTCTTCGTTTCAGAGGATGTGAGACTGTATGGTTAGGAAGACAGATTTGGATCTCACACATTATTTGACCCTCTGGGGAGAAACCTGCGTTTCTTGGAGACTTTTACTCCTTTGTTTGAAAACTCAGGAAAATGTGAAGCATTCACCAGCAGCAGGCCAGGGCAGAAGGGGTGGAGAATATCAAGGAAAGAAATGAACTTCTTCCTTCTGTCGCCAAATTAGAGATGTTAACAGATGTGAAGCCATCCGAGCCACCCCTTCTCAACTCCACTTCATAGTTCTTTAGGTGACCCTAATCTCTGGAAACCCACACTTGGGAGGTGGAGGCAGCCATCCTCACAGTTCAAGTTTGAGGTCACCAACAAGAAAGGTGTTCCTGAGGCAGAAGAGGAAGATACGGAGAAATGTAATGACCAGGGAAGAGGGGCCCAAGCTCTGCCCCGAGATTTGATCAGCTTTTACTGCTGAGAAAAAAGATGGGACTTCAGACTTCAGAGGAACTCAAGTACCACAGAAGCCCACAGAGATGATTAAACCTTTAGCTTCTTCCTCATCTGGGTAAACTTTGTTTACTACGAGAAATTCTTTTCACCTTGTTACAAGTTACACTCTTTGAATAATGTTAAAAGGGATAAGTGGTTTCCTAGCAACCTTTAAGGATGTAACATGAATGTCAGGGAGTCACTATACATATCCATTACAAAGACAATTAATTGTCATCCTCTTTTAAGGGGCCTTTATGTACACTTGGTAGGTCTTATTTTCCCTGATTTTTTTAGGTATATTTTTCTCTTTCTTTTTCCTGTAACACTTTTCTTTTTACTCCCCACCCCCAAAGTAGGGTCTCACTCTAACCCAGGTTGATCTGGAAGTCACTATGTAGTCTCAAACTGGCCTGGAACTCACAGTGACCCTCCTACCTGTGCCTCCTGAGTTCTGGGATTAAAGGTGTGTTCCACCACACCCAGCTCTTTCGACTTTTTTGAAAGAATGGGCATGCCCTGGCCTTGAGCCACAGGAAAGGAACTCCAGAAGCATGTCTTTTGTGCATCTGTCTTTACTTGGAGATACAAACTTGAGTCGTTAGGCTTTGCAGGCAACAGCCTTAATCACTGAGCAATCTCTCCAGCCCCTCTCTACTTTCTTAAAGTCTCCAACTTTGCTTCACCAGAATTCATTCTATTGTCACTGTTGGTGCCACAAACCCTAGGGTTTCAGCTAGGTGGAGGTTTCTGAGAAGGGAGCGCCTCAGGCTGCAGGCAGAGACTGACATGGACTGATTAACCTGGGGACTGGAGAGATGATTCAGAGGTTAACACACTTGCTTTCAGGGCCTGACAGCCTGAGTTAGATTCCCCAGTCCCCAAGTAAAGCCAGAGCACAAAGAGGCACATGCATCTGGAGTTTGGATGCAGTGACAAGAGGCCCTGATGTGCCTTCTCTCCACCCCCGCCCCAACTTGCTAATAAATATTTTCTTTTTAAAAGAGTAACCTGGAGTGGAATTTCCATCTCACTTGCCACTGACAATCTTAATGTACATTGCAATAATAAATTGGTATCTATTGCTGGGTTGATGCACTCAGGAGGCAGAGGTAGGAGGATTGCCATGAATTTGAGGCTACCCTGAGACTACATAGTAAATTCTCAGTCAGCCTGGGATAGAGCTAGGCCCTACCTCAAAAAGAAAACAAAGCAAAATTAGCATCTATAAATGTACTTGTGTTTTAGGTTAGACCTTATAATAAAGGTCATTTGGGAGTAGCACAATGAAAAAAATCTGAAGCTGATATAAAATGACTCAGCCCATGATGATAATCCAACCAATAAAAAATGGACAATTGGTGCTGGAGAGATGGGTCAGTGGTTAAGTTACTTACTTATAAAGCCAGACCTAAGTTCAATTCCCCAGTACCCACATAAAGCCAGATGCACTAGGTGGCACATGCATCTGGAGTTTGTTTGCAGTGGCTGGAGGCCCTGGTGCACACATTCTCTCCCCATCTGTCTCACTCTCTCAAGTAAATAAAGTGTTTTTTATGAAGAGTAATTTTTCTGTATTGTCAATAATTAGATACATTGCCTGAGCAACTCTTATGATAGTACCCCCATTTCCCTCCTCCCTGTCCCCAAACCTGAGGGCTTTCCTCAATGGGTTTGCTAGATCAGTCCATGTGATAGGGGTTATGGATTGTTCAAGAGGTAGCCAGTTTTTTTTCTTTCTTTGTGTGTTGTTGCTGAGGGGGGCAATGGCTCTGGGTATTCTCCCCCACCATGGCTCTTACAAACTTTCCACCCCCTCTTCTGATCAGATTCCTGAGTCATGAGTTTTAGGTCTGCTTTACTGTTGAGGTCTTAAAAGAGTGTCCGGATTTCTGCTTTGGATTGTGTTGTGTATCCTCAGTGTCTGTCTCCAATTATTCTTTCACAGGTTATCTGACTTGCTGTGGAGGTAGGTTTCTTGCTCATCTCGCCTCTTCCTCAAAGGTTGTGTTTGGCCTCTATATCATAAGAAAGGGGTGGTTCATCTCCTATCTGGATGTCAGGCAACATCTCAGGTCCTGTTGGTGGAATTGGGTTGTCCACAGTTCTGGCTGCCTTCTGAAACATACAAACAGAATTTCCAAAGGAAAGTGAGATCAGTATAGGTTAAATGAGACAAACTTTGTTAATTTGGTGAGGTTCTAATGGGTATAGCCTCTATGTAGAGCTCTGGTTAGTGGGGGTTTCCCCTTGGAGCCCAAGTTCTTGGTCCTCATATGTGTTTACCATGGATCCCAGTTCCAGTTAAGGGTTAGCTGCCACTGAGCAGATCAATTAGCAAGCCATTGATTACCTAAATTTAGCACCACTATTGCATGGATGAGCACTTGTTGGCTTACTGGTATCTACCACATATCTTCAGCATTCTTGTAACTTCATTCAGTGTTGTATATCAGTGACCTCTGCTTTCTCGGATTATCTATGGTCAATTTCCCCTGGCAGCTCATGTAACGCCTTCTAGCATTACTCATGCTACCATCCAGGGGCTAGATACCATTCTGGATTAAGCAGGGACTCTCAGTGCTGTGTGATGACAGTATGTGGTTTCTTCAGCAATAGGGTCTTAACCTTTTTGTCTGGAGCGAGTTTTCAAGAGATTTGACATCAGCCTGTCTTATTTGGGGGACTTTGTGGGTCTCTTCGATCAACACCTCAGTGAGGGAAGTAACCAATGACTGGGACAGGGAGTTATAGGCCAGAGCAATTTGTCTAGGGGTTAGGCTACCTCCTTCCCTATTCAGGGCCTCTCTTAGCTGATGATGCCCATGGCTTCCTCAAAAGCTTACTTCATGAAAATAAGGATTTTATGGCACCATTCATTATTGGTTTAGATTGGTGTGTAAGTCCCCCCTGCCCTTCCTGTTCCCCCAAGTCTCTCAGTTCACCTGACAAGTTTTCTTACTCTTCAGGCTTAGACTGGTTAGGAACTGCATATTAGAGAGAATATGTGGCGATTGAATCTCTGTTCTTGTGTGAGGTCACTAAGTGTTGTAGTCAACTTTCTCTGTTGCTGCGCAGAAAGAACCCAAGCAAAAGCGGCTTGTGGAGGAATGAGTTTATTTGGCTTATGGACTCGAGGGGAGACTCCATCCTGGCAGGGAAAACGATGGCATGAGCAGAGGGGTGGACATCACCTCCGCCACAGCACTGGAAACAGTGGTAGGAAGGTGTGCCAAACACTGTCCAGGGGAAGCTGGCTTATAACCCCCATAAGCCCGCCCCCAACAGCACAGCTCCAGCAAGGTTGTAAAATCCAAATTGCCATCAGCTGAGGATCAATTACCCAGAACACATTCATTTGTTTGTGGGGGACACTGGATCAAACCATAACATTAAGAATGATCTGTCCCAAGTCCACCCACTTTTCTTTAAATTTCATTATGACATTTTTCCTTTCAGATGAGTAGAATTCCATAGTGTATATGTACCACAACTTTGATATCCATTTGTCCAGTGATGGGCACTTGGGTTGATTCCAATTCTTAGCTCTTATGACTTGAGATGCTATAAACATGGTTGAGCAAATGTCTTTGTGCTGATTTGAGAAATCTCGAGGGTAGATGCCCAGTAGAGGGATAGCTGGGTCTGCTGGTAGCTCTATCCATCCTATTCAGGAGCCTCCACACTGCTTTCCATAGTCACCATACAGGTTTGCAATCCCACCAGCAGTGAATGAGGGTTTGCTTTTCCCTCCACATCCTCGTCAACATCTATTGTTGGTAGATTCTTTAATGATTGCCATTCTGACTGGAGTTAGATGGAATCTCATTGTTGGTTTGATTTGCATTTCCCTGATGATTAGTGATGTTGAACATTTTCTTAAATGAGAATTCGTCATTTGTGTTTCCTCCTTTGTGAATTCTCTGTTGAGTTCACTGCCCCATTTTGTGAGAGGGCTGTTAATTTTTTAAAATTCTTTATAAAGTCTACATATTAGATCTCTGTCCCTCTTATAGCTGACAAAAATAATCTCCCAGTTTGATGGTGGTCTATTGGCTCTGTGTATGGTATGTTTGTCTGTACAGAAGCTTTTAAGCTTGATGAGATCCCATTGGTTAAGTGATTGTTGCACTTCCTGGGCTACTGGAGGTTTGTTCAGGAAGTTTTTCCCTACTCCAATCTCTTGGAGAGTTCCTCCTATTTTGTCTTGCAGGGTTTTCAGAGTTTCAGGTAGTATGTTGAGGTCTTAATTGTTTTCCATGGCGAGAGTAGTGAGTCTAGTTTCATGTATTTATCCAATTTGTTTGTATTTGTTTGTATTGTATCCATTTGTTGAAGATGCTGTCTTTTTGCTATTGAACATTGTTGGCACCTTTGCCAAAGATCAAGTAACTATAATTACTTGAACTAAGAACAGGGTCTTCAATTCTGTTCCATTGGTCTGTCTGTTTTTATGCCAATAACAAGCTGTTTTTGTTACTATGGCTTTGTAGTATATCTTTAGATCAGGAATGGTGATACCTCCTGAGGAGCTTTTTCTTTTTTTAACTAAGAATAGATTTGGCTACCCCAGACCTTCTTCTATTACAAATAAAATTTGAGATTATTTTTTTCTATGTCTGTAAAGAATGAAGCTGGGATTTTTGTTGGCATTGCATTGAATCTGTATAATGCTTTTGGATGTATTGCCATTTTCAAAATATTAATTCTAGTTATCCAGGAGGATGGAAGATCTTTCCATCTTTTCTCCTCCACCTCAATTTCTTTCTTGATCATTTTAATGTTTTCATTATACAAGTCTTTCACATCCTTGATTAGCATTATTCCAAAGTATTTGATTTTTTTGAGGCTATTGAAAATGGGACAGTCTCACTGATTTCTTTTTCTGTATGCATGCCATTTGCATATAGGAAAGTTACTGATTTTTGTGTGTTAATTTTGTATCCTGCCACCTTGCTGAAGGAGATCACCACTTTCAGGAACTTATTGGTACTATTCTTCGGGTCTGTTATGTATAGAATCATGTCATCTACAAAAAGGGATAGTTTCACTTCTTTCTTTCCCATTTGTATTCCTTTTATGTCTTTCTCCTGTCTTACTGCTTGGGCTAGAACTTCAAGCACTATGTTGAAGAGCAGTGGTGAGAGTGGACATCCCTGTCTTTTTCCTGATTTTAGTGGTAACTCCTTGAGTCTTTCCCCTTGAGTATATGATTTGGGCATTAGGAGATTTGTATATGGCCTTTATTATGTTGCAATATAAGCCCTCTATGCCCAGCCTCTCCAGGGCTTTGATCATGAAGTCATGTTGAACTTTGTCAAAGGCCCTTTCTGAATCAATTGAGATGACCATGTGGTTCTTATGGTTAAGATTATTAATGTGGTGGATAACATTAACTGACTTCTGTATTTTGAGTCCCTGTATTCCTGGGATGAAGCCTACCTGGTCCAGGTGGCTTTTTTGATTTGTTGTTATATTCAGTTTGTGAGGATTTTGTTCAGAATTTTTTTGGGGGGGTGTTTAAGGTAGGGTCTTGCTCTAGTCCAGGCTGACCTGGAATTCACTATGTAGTCTCAGGGTGGCCTTGAACTCACGGTGATCCTCCTACCTCTGCCTCCCGAGTGCCGGGATTAAAGGCGTGTGCCACCACGCCTGGCTTGTTCAGAATTTTTGCATCCAAGTTTTTTGTGGATAAAGGTTTATAATTTACTTTTCTTGTATCTTTGTCTGATTTGGGTATTAGCTTCATATAGCTTCATAGAAGGAGTCTGGAAACAACCCTTGTTCTCCTATTACCTGAAATATCTTCAGAAAGAGTGGTTTCAGTTCGTATGAAACCTTGATATGAAGGTTTGGTAAAATTTAGCTGAGAATCCATCTGGCTCTGAACTATTCCTTTTTGGGAGATTTTTTATGACATTTTTAATCTTGGTGGATCTGATATAATTTAGGAGATTTATCTGCTCCGGGTTTAGGTTTGGTAGGTGGTAGGTGCACAGGAACTTGTCCATTTATTCCAGGTTCTCCAATTTTAGTGGAATAGAGGCTTTAGAAGTAAGACCTGATGGTTCTTCCAATTTCTTTTATATCTGTTGTGACTTCTCCCTTTTCATTTCTGATTTTGTTGATTTGGGCCTTCTGTTTTTTTCTGGTTAATTAGATTGGCCAAGGGTTTGTCAATCTTATTCATATTTCCAAAGAAACAGCTCTTTGTTTCATCTATTTAAAAAATTTTTTTTAGATTCTATTTCATTGATCTCAGCTCTGATCTTAATTACTTCTTTTCATCTTGAACTCCTAGGTTAGACTGTTCAGTTTTTCCAATTGTTTTAGGTAAGAGGTCAAGTTATTGATTTGAGAATTCTCTGTCTTTGTTATGAAGGCATTTAGCACTATGAATTTCCCCCTAAGGGCTGCCTTCATTGTGTCCCATAAATTTTTGTAGGTTGTGTCTTCATTATCATTTACTTCAATAAAATTTTCAATTTCAATTTTGATTTCTTGAAAGACCCATTTGTTAATAGCATAATGTTCAGTTGCTAATGGTTGGTGTATTTTCGGTTGTTCCTCCCATTGTTAATTTCCAGTTTTAACATGTTGTGGTCTGATCTGATCTAGGGAGCTACATTAATCTTCTTAAATTTATTGAGGCATGTTTTATGTCCTAATATGTGGTCTATTTTGGAGAAGGTTCTGTGGGCTGCTGAGAAGAATATATATTCTGTGATTTGGGGATGGAATGTTCTATAGACATCTGTTAGGTCTAGTTGATTTTAAGGTCTGTTACTTCTCTGCTCATCTTCTGTTTGGATTATCTGTCTAGAGATGATAGTTGTATATTAAAGTCTCCTACTATGTCCTACTATGATGGAATTGGAGTTTGTTTTGCTTTTGAGTAAGTTTTGATTTATGAACTGTGGTGCACCTGTCTTTGGTGAATACATATTTATGTTAATGATATCCTCCTGCTGGATTGTTCCCTTGATGAATAAAAAGTTTTCTTCATTTTCCTTTTTAACTAATTTGGGTTTAAAGTTATTTTGTCAGATATTAATATAGCCACACCTGCTTTTTTTTTTTTAATTTCAATTTGCCTGTAAGATAATTTTCTATCCTTTTTTTTTTTTTTTTTTGGTTTTCTGAGGTACGGTCTCACTCTAGCCCAGGCTAACCTGGAATTCACTCTGTAGTCTCAGGGTGGCCTCAAACTCACGGCGATCTTCCTACCTCTGCCTCCCGAGTGCTGGAATTAAAGGCGTGTGCCACCAAGCCCGGCTCAATTTTCCATCCTTTTACCCTGAGGAAATTTCTGTCTTTAGAGATGAGGTGCATTTTTTGAAGGCAACAGATGAAAGTGTCCATTTTTCTGATTCACCCTGTTAGTCCATATCTTTTTAAGGGTGAATTAAATCTGTTAATATTCAAATTTATAACTGTTAGGTTTGCTCTAAGCCCTGCCATGGTGTAGGGTTTATGGGGATTGATGCCTCACATGATATTATGTGACCATTAATTTTGGTTATCATGCTCGTCCTCTATTGGGCTCTTGAGGTTGGTTGTTAGTCTCTTCTGTGTGGAATATCTCCTGCAGTATCCTCTGCAAGTTTGGCTTCATGTTCATATAATCATAGAGCTGGCTTTTTATCATGGAATTTTCATTTCTCCATCTATTATGAGTGATACCTTTGCTGGGTACAGTTGTCAGGGTTAGAAGCCATTTTCCTTAGGCTTTGTAGCACATTGTTTCAGGCTCTTCTGGCCCTTATGTTTTCCACTGAGAAGTCTGAGGTAAGTCTGATGGGGATGCTTTTATAGCAATGAGTTTTTTCTCTATTGTTGCTTTGAGTACTTTCTCTTTGCTTTCTATGTTTATCATTTTAACTAAGATATGTCTTGGGGAATTCCTTCTTTAGTCCTGTCTGTTTGGAGTTCTGTGGGTCTCTTGTATCAAGACCAGCCTTTCTCTTATAAGATTAGGAAAATTTTCTTCAACAATTTTGTTGATTATATTCTCTATGCCTTTGGCCTGGGTTTCTTCTCCTTCTGGAATCCCCATGACTCTTTAAGGTATCCCCCAGATCCCTCATATTTTAGACATATGATTCTTTTGAATTTATTGAAGTTTTTGGATTCCCTGTTAATTTCTTCTGTCTTGTTTTTGAGGTCTGAGAATCTATTCTCCAGGTTATTAACTCCGGGATTGAGGAATTCAAAAGAGGATTTTAATAGCTCAGTTTCATTTTTAGTTTTGGTTATATTTTCATTTATAGTAATCCATCTCTCTGGTGAGTTCCAGTTTCCAGTCTAGTTTTGTTTTTGTTAATGTTTCCTGGAATGCATTCTTAAATTTGGTTATGTTCTCATTAAACTTAATCAACTGGTTATCAAGCTCCTCCCATTGTTGGTTTGCCCTCCATTTGCTTAATGTGCTTTTGAAATCACTCTGATTTTTCTCAGTTGAGTCTGATGACGAGGCTTGTGTTGAGTTTCACTTCATTTATGTCTTTTTTTTTTTTTTACTGTTTCCATCTTCTCAGTCAATATCTTGGTCAGGGTATCATTGCGGTTATTTCACTCTCATTTTGGGGTTGTACTTCTGTTGTCTCCTTGACATTTTCAGTGGCAACTTCCATTGTGGGACTAGGGGGCCTTTCTGGGGGACGCTCAGCTTGATGTGTTGTATGTTTTTGAGTTTGTGTGTGTGTGTGTGTGTGTGTGTGTGTTAGGGTCTTCCCATTTTTGGCAAAATATCCAATATTCTCAATGAGGTAGCTAATATAGGCTCCCATAGGGTATTTAGTGAGTATACTGTTCTGGGTTCTGGTTGGGTTGGGACAGTGCTGCACCCACTGGTTTGTGAGCTTCAGGGCTCACGGGCAGATCTGGGCTGGTGGCTGGAATGTATGATGCTTTGAAGGTCAGAGATATTCTCTCACTGTGTCTTGCCACTATGGCGACAGGGAAACCAGAGTAGCCCTATTTGTTCCTTTCCTTCCACTGTACCCAGCTGGGTGGATTGTAGAGATTAACATGATGTCCTCCTGGCAGGTGCCTGCCAGAGAGTGACTTCACTCTTAGCTTGGACTGAGTCACCCTGGGGTGCCAGAAGGTGGCTGTGCTGTATGTGTGAGGTTAGCAAGGATATAAAAAACTTATTTCTTCAGTGATTGATCTATTTTTGGATTGAGCTGGGTTGGCATGGGATAGTGCAGGTTTGGATATTGTGTAGGTTATAAAACTGTCTGCTACTCTGGGGAGTCAAAAACAAGATAATTCCCCAGACTTGCTGTCTAGCTGGTCTTACCATTTGGTGAGCTCCAGGTTCAATGAGAGACCTTATCTCAAAGAACAGAGAGCCACTGAAAAAGACACCCAATATGGACCTCCATCCTTCACATCCAAACACATGCTCCCACACTCATAGGAACAGGCAAGCACACACACACACACACACACACACACACACACACACACACACACACACTGATGACTGCAGAGGCTAGGGTGGACCACAATGGTAGAATGCATGCCCATGGTCTTGGGTTTGATCACCACCACCACCATCAGTAGCCTCATCATAAACAATGTTTATAGTTAACAGCAAACTGAAAAAGTTTGAAAGGGACATGACAAAATGAATTTCTTCATTTTAAAGGAGTCATAAAAATCTTATGAAAAGGTGAACACTGGATAAATAAAATTGGCATTGTCCAAGACCCTTTAAGGGATGGTTATTCTAGGTAACAGACTCCACCCCTCCTAGTGACTGTACCTTGATTTTCCTTTGCTGACTGATGCCACCTGTAGCTTAGATGGGCTTAGATTCATGCATGGTCATGTGACCTCTACTTAACTAATCAGCAGCTCAATAGATTGAGCTCCCAGTGATTGGTTCTCAGATAGACATGTGATCCAAGTTGGTGAGAGCTTAGGTCAGAGACTGTTCTGAAATGAGCAAGGAGCACCCACTCATTTCTGCTGAGCATGGAGTGATAAAGGAATGGGCCTGGGGCTGCCTTGTGAACAAATAAACCCAGATGAGAGTGTCCAGACTGAGACCTTGAATTTGATATATCTAAAAGTGGCTTTCTCCCTCCTGACATTTTAATTGTGAGCTTATAAATTCTCTCTTTGGCTAAGCAAATGTGACTTTTTGTCACTTGCAATTGAAAAAGTCCCAGAGAATCCAGGCTTTACATATACAGCAACATGCAGAGAGAACAGAAAGTAATCCAAATGTCTTTCATGAAAAACACAGTGAAATTACACCAATAAATGTCAAATGCAAAGGAGAGGTACCTTTCTTCATTTCAGTTGAAAACCTGGCACTGGTCAATAATGCCCATCCTGGAGGGCAAATGGCCAATCCACTATGCTATTTGTAATTACATGCTTATAAATTGCAGAAAGTGTTCAGAAATTTAGATCTAAAAGTTTTATTACATCATTGCTGGAAATAGAAAAAAAATCATCTTGGAAACTGCAAACTGGTACAATAAGGCATTAATAAAATGAATTTTAGTGCATGTATAAACTGGGTACTGTGTACTTATTCAGATGACCTTATGGATGAAAGACAAACAGGTTGGAAATTTTCTTACAATATGATTATATGCATGTTAATTTTTTCTTTAAAAATATTTCTTTTTTTTTTCAGAGAGAGAGAATGAGAACGGGCAAACATCGGGCTTCATGCTACTGCAAAAGAACTCCAAACAAAGTCGTGCATGGTGGAGCATGCCTTTAATTCCAGCACTCTGGAGCCAGTGGTTTGATTCAGGTGTTAGCCATGCTTGATCCCCAGCTGATGGCGGTTTGGGTATTGGAAGCTGCCTTTTGGTTTTGTTCTTTGTCACAGCAATGAGATGTTAATTATGACACAGAAGTAGGAGGATCACCATGAGTTGGAGGCCACCCTGAGACTACATAGTGAATTCCAGGTCAGCCTGGGCTAGAGTGAGATGCTACTTTGAAAAACAATACAAAAACAGACAAACAAACAAAAACTCCAAACAAACACATCGCTTTGTGTGTCTGGTTTTATGGAGGTGCTGTGAAATTGAACCATGGCCATCAAGCTTTGCAAGCAAGCACCTTTCTCCATTTTGCCATCTCCCCACCTTTTTCTTTCCTTCCTTCCTTTCTTCCTCCCTCCCTCCCTCCGTCCCTTTCTTCCTTTTTCCTTCCTTCCTTTCTTTTCTTTTTTTTTTGAGACAGGGTCTCATGTAACCCAGGCTGGCTTCAGATTCACTATGTAACTGAGGATGATCTTGAACTTCTGCCTCTACCTCCTGAGTGCTAGAATCACAGTCATGTGCCACCATGTTCGGTTCATGTGATGCTGGGAATCAGATCTGGACCTAGTGCAGGCTAGGCAAACATTCTATCCACTGAGCCACACCCCAGCCCTTATATTCATTTTCTACTGCTGTGTAATAAATGACACAATGTCAGAGACTTAAAACATCATGGATTTATCAGCTCACACCTCTGAAAGTCAGAAGTCTGAACAATACCACTACTGGTGTTGTAGTCAGCTTTCTTGTTGCTGCAACAAAGAACCTGACAAAAAGCAGCTTTTGGAGGAGATGGATCTATTTTGGCTTATAGACTTGAGGGAAAACTCCATGATGGCAGGGGAAAAAGCAGCATGAGCAAAGGTTGGACATCACCTCCACCACATGATGTAGCAGTAGCAGGAAGGAGTGCCAAAAACTGGCAAGGGGAAGCTGGCTATAACCCTCATAAGCCCACCCCAACAACACACTTCCAACAAGGTTCCAATTCCAAAACTTCCATGATCTGGGGATCAAGCATTCAGAACATATTAAGTTTATGGGGAACACCTGAGTCAAACCACTACACTCCACCCCAGGCCCCATAAAATGATGACCACACATGATGAAAAATGCAATACATTCAGCTCCACTTAAAAAAAACCCATAGTTTTTTAATCAATCCGATGATACTCAAACATCTTTCAACTGAGCCATACTACCAAAAACAAAACAAAACCCATATTGGCACAGAACATTCACACTGCAAAAGATAACATTGGGCATAGCAAAAACAAATTGAACCAATATAAGATTTAAACAGGGCAACATCAAACTCTAACTCTAAATCCAATAATAACCAATGATGAGTCTTTGGAGTTCCAATTCCACTCCTCCAGCTTGGCTACTCACAGTCCAGGAAAACTTCATCCAGTGCTAGCAGCTCTCTTGGCAGTCATCCTATAGTCCTGGCATCTCCACTTGGTCTCCACTGCAACCCATGGTTCAACCTCATGGCTCTATTGGGCCTCTACCCAGGTAATCCAACAGACCTGCTTCATACTGCCCATGGCCATTTCCAAAAAAAAGAAAAACGAACCATGTTGCAAATTCAATGACTCTCTTTCCTCCATTTGTTATACTTCAAAGTATCAGGTGGGCTACCAATTTGTTAATCCTGGGGGGAACAAAGCCAACTTTAAAGAGCAGGAAAACTTAAACATTATACAGGCCCCTGCTTCAAAAGTATGTGCATTTTTCCTGCTGTCCCAATGCAGATCACCTGGCCCTATCTCCATGGTCGTGATTTCTCAAACAATTACAGCTAAACAGCAGCAGTTTTGGCCCAATGATTTAATTTCTTTCTGTGCCATCTCCATCTGCTCACACCAGTCCATTTTTATGTAAAGCAACCATGTGCAAGTTCTCAGGACACAGGCAGGCAGAATGCAGCAAGCCTCTCACACAAATCACTTCTGGCACAGTCCCAAGAACGTTCGTTCTTTCTCTCTCTTTTAAGCCACACCTCACAGTCCATAGTCCTTACTGCATTCAGGTCTTTCCAACTCTGACCAGAATGGTCCATCAAGCTGTATTTACAGCACTGAAAGCATCTCTTAGGCCAAAGTTTAAAATCCTTCCACATTCCTCCTGTAAATCAGTTCCAAAAGGCAAAAGCTGCTCTGGTTCCAAAATAGTTGTAGTTAACTTCTTGTTGCTGTGACAAAGAATCCAACCAAAAAAAAAGCAGCTTGTGTTTTTTTGTTTTGTTTTGTTTTTTGTTTGTTTGTTTTTTGTTTTTGGCTTACAGACTCGAGGGAAAACTTCATCATGGCAGGGAAAATGACAGCATGAGCAGAGGTTAGACATCACCTCCCCCACAGTACTGAGGCAGGAAGGTGTGCCAAAACCTGGCAAGGGGTAGCTGGCTATAGCCCCCATAAGCCCACCCCCAATAATACACCTCTAACAAGGTTTCAATTCCCAAACTACTATTAGCTGGGGATCAAGCATTCAGAACACATTAAGTTTATGGGGGACACATGGATCAAACCACTACAACTTGTCCCTCTGCTCCAGGACCTGGAGCTGAGGTCACGGGGATGGCCTGGTGGACCACCTCACCTGAGGCATAGGATTCTCTCCCCAGGTCTTGTGGCTGTGGCAGAATGGAACTCCTAGGAGTGATGGGTTGAATTGCCCAGTCAAAAGTGACAACAGAGAATCTCTCCCCTTAGAGGGAGAGATTAGATGAGGCTCACTTTGCATTATTCTATTGTAAGGGAAAGGGAATCAGGAATGCACGTCTGTAAGTTCTCTTCCCAGCAGGCTCTGCACTTGTGCTTGACTGGAAAACTGGAAGAGGTGTGTATTCAGTAGGCCCTGAGGGAACTTCAGCTACCACAATTATGAAGTAAAAACAGAAAATATTACAAAAAACTCTAGGCTTTCTTATTTTTTGTAACAATGATAAACAGAAACCAACACAGAACAAAAATCAATAACAAATATGTACCACACTTGAGGCCGGGCGTG
>PVHP010036458.1:0-17886 GCA_004024765.1 Zapus hudsonius | reverse complement strand
TATATATATATATATATATATATATATATATATATATATATATATATATATATATATCAGACACAAAGAATAGTATCAGTAAACTCCTAAAGGTGACCAAAGCCTTCAGCAGAGTGGCAGGATACAAAATTAACACACAAAATCAGTAGCCTTTCTACATACAAAAGACAAACATTCAGAAAGACATCAGAGAAACTGTCCCATTCTCTATAACCTCAAAGAAAATCAAATACCTAGGAATCTCACTAACCAAGGGAGTGAAAGACTTATACAAGGAAAATATTGAAATGCTCAAGAAGGAAAGAGAGGAGGATGTGACAAGATGGAAAGACATTCCATGCTCATGGATAGGGAGAATCAATATAGTAAAAATGGCAATCCTGCCAAAAGCAATCTACAGATTCAACACAATGCCAATAAAAATCCCAACCTCCTTCTTCACAGACATAGAAAAAAATAATCTCAAAATTTATTTGGAAGAGTAAAAGACCTCGAATAGCTAAAACTATTCTGAGCAAAAAAAACTTACACAGGAGGTATCAACATACCTGACTTTAAAACATACTACAAAGCCATAGTAATTAAAACAGCGTGGTATTGGCAGAAAAACAGACAGTCTGACCAGTGGAATAGAATTGAAGACCCAGCCATTAATGCAAGCTACTTCAGCTTCTTAGTCTTTGACAAGGGTGCCAACAATTTATGCTGGGCCAAAGATAGCATCTTCAACAAATGGTGCTGGACAAATTGGATAAACATGTGTAAAAAAATGAAAATAGATCCACTCCTTTCACCATGCACTAAAATCAACTCCAAATGGGTCAGAGACCTCAATATTGACCATATAACCCAAAACACCCTGAAAGAAAAAATAGGAGGAACCCTACATGACATAGGAGTAGGGAATAACTTCCTGAGCAAATCCCTAGTAGCCCCGGAAGTGCAACATTCACTTAACCAATGGGATCTGATCAGGCTCAAAAGCTTCTGTACAGACAAAAACACCATACTCAGAGCCAATAGACCCCCTTCAAACTGGGAGATGATTTTTGCCAGCTACAACTCAGACAGAGGCCTAATTTCCAGAACCTACAGAAAACTTAAAAAAAAATCAATACCAAAAACTCAAACTGTCCCCTCACCAAATTGGGCACTGATCTCAACAAAGAATTCACAGAGGAAGAAACATATATGGTCTTTACACACCTGAGAAAGTGCTCAGCATCCTTAAGCATCAGGGAAATGCAAATAAAAACCACAATGACATTCCACCTTACTCCAGTCAGAATGGCAGTCATAAAAAAAAAAAAAAAAAACCAACAACAATAATTGCTGGTGAGGATGCGGGGGGAAAAAGGAACTCTCATTCACTGCTGGTGGGACTGCAAGCTTGTTCAACTGCTTTGGAAAGCACTGTGGAGACTCATCAACAGAATGGACATAGAGCTACCAATGGACCCAGCTATCCCTCTACTAGGCATCTACCCACAAGATGTCACATCTCAGGATAGAGACATTAGTGCAACTATGTTTATAGCACCTCAATTAATTATAGCCAAGAATTGGAATAAACCAAAATGCCCTTCAATGTAGGAATGGATAACAAAACCCTGGTATATTTATACCATGGAATTCTATTCAGCTGAAAGGAAAAATGACATATCAAAATTTAGGGGAAAATGGTGTGACTTGGAGCAGATCCTACTAAGCGATCTCTCAAAAGAACAGAGAGCCAAACACCGCATATTCTCCTTCATATGCGGTCCTTAACCAGGCTAACCGTAAACTCTATACAGACCAGCAGAAAGAAGAGAGGTTATGAAAGAGGGGTAAGGGACGGGGAGGAGGGGAATGACTTAAGCATGAAGCTAAACCAAAATGGGTTCAAAATCATAAAAGCCACACTTGCATATTGAGCAAGTAGTGGGCATCAACTGGCAAGAGGGGCCATGAGTAGTAGGGGAGAGAGTCTAAGCCTATGAAAAATTGATCAGTCTGACAACCCCTGGTCCCAGTCACCGGTTCTTTCCCTCACTGAGCTGTTGACCAAAGTGACCCATGAGGTTCCAAAAACAAGAAAGGATTCTGTCAAAGCTCTTGACAGCTTATTATAGGATGTCACCCCAGGCCTGAGGCAAAACCCTGTTGCTGAAGAAACCACAGAATGCCATTGATCAGCATCGAGAGACCCTTCGAGGTCTAGAATGGTATCCAGCCCCCAGATGGCAGTTAGTGTAGTGCTGGAAGGCACTACACAAGCTGCCAGGGGAAGCTGGTCAACGACAGCTGGAGTAAAAAGACCACAGGCATGAAACACAGTCTGCTGCCATGAGTAGGCTCACCACACTTCCTATTGGGAGAGAACAGCGAACCAAGAAAGGAGCACTTGTGCAATGGAGGAGCCAAAGCCTGGGGGAGGCAATCAACAGCTTTTAAATTCGGCCAAATATTTCACTTAGTGAGGGGGAGCCCTTAACTGGAACTGGGGACTTAGGACGATATGCACTTGGAGCCGGACTCTTGGACTCCCAATGAGAGATGCACTATGTGAGCGATTGAAGGGGAGGCTACTAAAAATAGATTCTAGCTAATTCAGAAATGTGTATCTCAGTTAACCTATACTGATCTCACTCTCTGATGGAGATTCTGTTTGTATCTTTCAGAATGCAGCGAGAGAGAGCTGTGGCTCATCCAACCCTACCAACGAACTGCAGGCCAATAGCTGACATCCTGACAAGAGATGAGCCACCTCAGGCATACCATGGAGGATCCACATGGAACCCTGCAGAGAATGATGGGATGAACAAGGGACCCACAGCCAAAGCCATTCAGTCAACACAGGACAAGCCAGTGAGACAGACATCAATGATTTTTGACACAACCTAAAGCAGAAGTACAGAGACCCCTAAGTCCTCAACAATAGAACAGCCTTAATACCCACCCACCATGACTCAGGAAACTGAGTGGAAGAGAGGGCAGAAAGACTGTGAGAGCAATGGTGGGGGAGAATATCCAGAGACATGGCCCCCCTCAGTAACAACACACTAGGGCCGGCAGAACCCGGCTGACTCCTAGGCTGCCATTCTTCAGCCCCAAGGACTGATCCAGAAGGCCCACGGAGGAGGATATCCAGCTGATTGGGTATGGGGAAGAGGGACATTGGGGAACTGGGGATAACAACTCATTGTTTGCCCATTAAATAATGTAACTCATTATGGAAAATAAAAAAAAGAGCATAAAAAATGCCCTCCTAGCTCTCCTCCACCCTACCATCTGCGTTGATTTTTACATAGTTGTAACATATCATACAAATAATTTTGTAACCTAGGTTTTAATTTAAATATATATTCAAGTTCTTTCCCCGCTTTACTGAATAATATTTACACATATTATTAGAAGAGCTATTAACATATTCCAGCGATTTGCTATAATATGGTATGAATGAAAAACTTCAAAATTTGGGGCATTTAAATTGCTTCAACTTAGTTTCATGCATGCAGTGCTGTTCATGGACACACATCTATGCTGGGAGACCATCAGAAGGGCAGCGTAGACACCTGCTTTAGGAGATGCTTTGGGGTAGGATGTTAAGGCGACGAAAGCTGCAGAAATTAGGCAGTGGCTGGACTCTGCAGGCCAGTGTTTCAGATACCCATCTACACAACTCTGTTCTTTATTGTGCTGGGTTAAAATGATACTATAAATATCTGAAATTTCTGCTCTAATGTTCTCATTTGGAAAAATTGATGAAAATTAAAAGGAAATTCAGTTTTGGATAAAAGTTGATAGGGTGGGGGAGTTGTAAACATATTGGCAATAAATCAGAAAGAAAGGCTATTGGATAAATAGCAGTTCTGGGCACATGTGATCTTTTTTCTGTTTTGTACTTCTAAGTCTTTTTTAAACTTTTTCTTGATAGCTTCCATAATTATAGACCATAAACCATCATGTTTCCCTCCCCACCCTCCCTCATATCTCATCTACTACTCATCTATCTTCTTGCATTGAATCTTCCAGTGACATGAGCTGTTTGCACAAGTCTGTTTGGCTGCGAACTCTAAGGAGATGGTGTAAAGGGTTCCAGCTCTTTAATAAATCCTGTGAGAGTCTTTCCTGCTGTGCCTGAGTCAGATGGCTCTGCTGGCCTGGCCTATTCCCTGGCCTCTGATGTGATGGTTCCCTGTCTCTGTTCCAGCCTCTCTCGGTATCTTCCCAGCTCATGTACTTTCCAGCAAACTCGAGATGTTTCTCTGCCTAGCTTGAAATCCATTTATCTATCCATGTATATGTATTTGCTGTCAATAATTAAAAGGGACTAATGTGGTTACTCAAGAGTAGTACCCAGGCACTCCTCCAAATCAATTTATCCCTCTCAACCTCATTAAGGAGCTAGAAAACTGGTGGGCTTTAGTTTGGATGCTGCACTTTTTGGCCCTGCCAATCTTGGTCTGGGAGCATAGAGCAGCTCTGCAGATCACAAACTGTTTTTCTGAGTCCAGGTCCCTAACGCTATTTCTTGACAACTATATTAGAGAAAGCATTTACCATTTGCCCAGAGGACCATTAAAAGTAGAGTCAGATTGTTTGAGGAGTGGATCTGATTTCCTAAGTCAGAGAAGCCTTCCTTGGTGGGATGTAGGCTGGCGGGGCCAAAGCAGTTACAGGCAGTGCAGCCATAATGGTGTATGTTAGTAACTTCTCAGAGAATAAAAACAAGGACCCTAGTACAGAAGCATCTCCTGATGGTGAGGTGGGTCACAGAAGGTGGCAGGGAGCAGCGATGACATCTCCTCAAAGAGCATGGGTCAGCCTGGAGGGACAGGGTATGCAGCATGTGCTTCCAGCAAGAGCAGTCAGGGACCTCGGAGCACCAGGAATGAGAACCCCATTAGATAGCCAGACAAAAGCAATCCCTACTTTCAAGTCCCCCATAGTCACTGCAGAAAAGAGCAGCCAGTGCTGTCACTTCGACAGAAATAGCTAATTACTTAATATATATCTTTGGCCAAACTTTAATCAAAGAGTACAGAGAATTGATGACTTGTTTTTTTTTTATTATCCACTTTAAAATGTTTTAATTTTCAAACCCATGACATTGGCATTACTTTAGATACTGTTGTAAAGTCTTCTTTTATAGCAATCAGATTCAAAAATCTCTAGTATAATGCCAAGAACACTTATCTCCCATAATTCACATTTGGCATTATGCCAGAGCTTATTATAGGATGTCATTTTGATACTTGATTTTGAATATCTAACGGGGACTAACATATCCTTATACACTTCCAACAAATGCCGAACCTTTAAAGTAGCATCACACAACTGACTTGTTTGTAAAGGTTTTGCCCCTCAGTTCTTCGCAGGTTCCCCTCTGGAAGCTGGGGTGTTCAATAACTTCTCAAGCTTAGTGAGACTAGTGCGAGCCCAATAGGACTAGCCAGTGCTAATAGATTTCTTGTATTCTTATAGCTGTGTCTTCTGGAAAAAGAGATAATAAATATATAATGAAATTCTCTGGCTTTCAGTTCCCCTTTGATCACTGCCATGTTCACACCAAGTCTGTCAGGCCACTTAATGCTCTGGCAGCAAGGTGAGGTCTGTGCACAGCAAGGGCTGACGAGGCTAGCTCTACAGAAAGGTTCAGGCGTGAGGACAGCCTGGCCTGGTCGGGAGAGGGCAGCTAAGGGAGCTGGTGTGTGGATGGATGCTGGCCAACAGGTACAGCAATTCACAGAACTCACAAGGAGCCCCACTGGCATGTCCTTCTGTCCCCCTTTCTGACAGAGTCTTGCCCTCAGTGCATTCTTTATTTCTTCAACCCCATTGCTTGCTCAATAAGCATTTTGTAAAGGCAAAGTGGAGAACATAGACTCATCTACACAGAGAAAAGCAGCCATGTAACTAAGGAGTTAAGAGTCTACGGTCTTCACATTTATTTCTGAATAAAATATTAAAGTGGAAACATATTTGACATATTTAATCAGTTCCCCTGTAAATGGTCATAATTGCATATATTAATGCCACATAGATGCTATGAAGATTAATAAATGCTCTTAAAATGTGAACTTCAAATCAAAATTACTTCAACTTTGAACTGAATGAAAGGCTTTTAAAATAACAGAAACATGTACCTGCACAAGGTAACTACTAAAGAATGTCCTTTCTTTTGTTCTCTGCTAAACTGTAAAACCCCTGAATAATAGAATGTTTCCAACCCTACTATGAAAGCCTAGTCCTTGATTGCAGAAACAGTGCTCATATGCATAAGGCTCGGTACCTCCTAGCAGATTCTAATTCATAAGGGAAAAACAGCCTGGCTATTTTAGGCACTGAGGTGCATGTTTCGAGGGTGTCTACTGTCATAGCAACTGGCTTCCCATAGAAAAGCCAGGAGACATCTCAAATCCGGGGAGCTTTTCCTTCTTTCTTCATCAGGAAATCTTTCCTTGGCTCTTAGAATGAAGCTTAATGACTGAGACACCTTGTAAAATTTCATTTAGTGGATGATAAAGCTATGGCAATTTTTAAATTTCTGAAGTGTTGGAGAGAGCCCAGTGAGTCTGTATGCACACACCAGAAAATCCTGGCTGAGGAAACTCCAGGTCAGTCAGAAGCTTAAGGTTCATGTTCACCACCTCAATTTTAATCACATCACTGAATCTAATCCTCCGTGAGATTACCAAATATATATTCCCCAAAGGTCAATCAAACAGATAACCAACAGCCTGCAAAGAAAACTTCCACATTTAAATCCTGTCTGAACTTTGTGGAAAGACTTAGTCCATAAAGAAATAGTTAGTAAAGCTTTGGGGGAAAATTCTTTAGTGTCACACAATCACTGACCCATACGACGTTTTGCAGGTGGCCCTGGGAGAGGGAGCTCACAGAGAGAAATGTTTTATAAAGGGCTGTGCTTTCATGAGAACACCGGAATTTTCCAAGGCAACGAAGTGTTTTTATATAAAAGGCCACAGATATTCTTCAAATCAAAGTATAAGAATTGAGAAAATAAGTATTCTTAAAAAAAAGAAAAAGAAAAAGAAAAGAAAAAGATGGCTCAGTTGTTAAAGGCACTTACTTATAAAACTTGACAGCCAGGGTTTGATTCCCCTAACCCCCCCCCCCATACTAATAGAGAAGGCACAATGTCTCCTTCATGTAGTCCATTTAGTTGACATCAGTGGTGTAATGTATCACGTGGTACTGGAAGATTTCCTCTGCCTGCCACAAGCATCTCACGAGACCACTTGCAATAGCTTGACCTGGGATGGAATGTCCTTGGCTTCAAGCTTGGTCCTTGTGGCAGGTGGTGGAGCCATTAAGAGTTGGAGCCTAGTGGAGGTCTTTCAGGCAGTACAGTTAGTGCACCCTTGAAAGGAACTGTGGGAGCCTGGCCCCTTCTTCAATTCCTGATCATGAGGTTGCAGTTTGCTTTGCCATGCTCTCTTCTAGACACGCTGCTTTGTCTCAGGCTCAGAAGCAATGCTCCAATCAGTCACGGGTTGAAAACTCCATAACCGTGAGCCAAAATAGCCCTTTTCCTTTTATAAGTTGATTAGTTCAGGTATTTGAGAAGTTTTGCTTATTTGATTTTTTTTAAGACCAAGTTTTCTATGTAGCCCTGGCAGGCCTTGAGCTCTTAACGATCTTCCTGTCTCACTGCTTCAGCCTTCTGAGTGCTGAGATTGCAGGTGTGAGCCACCATGCTCCACGAAGCATTTGTTTTAGTGACAGATAGTAGTTAACTAACACACCACTCTTAGGAGGAAAACTCACTTCAAATGCGTCTGTTGAATACAAATCTTGCTTTGGTTATACCTTGACACAAGAGAGTCTTTTCTGTTAGGATAACTAGCTTTTCCACTCTGGCCCACTGCCTTGCACTTGTCACTTTAGTTTGGGTGAGAGTGAGTTTTCAATCAACCAATATACAAGGCCCAAGAATTCTCTCACATATATAGATTCAGAAAACTATTTTCTGCTGCAGCTTTCTGGATTAATCTTATTTCTTGGTTGTCATATCTCATAACTCACATTTTTAGATCCCAAGTATGTGGCTTTCTCTTTCCCCTCACTTTCACTAGATAGTGATTGGAGGCAGAGCTCAAAGAGACAGTTTTCCCTCTTACACATTTTCTTCAATTTTTACTGAAAAACTAATTCATGTGCTTCATCAAATTTTTAAAACTGTAAATAGCATAGAAGTATGTGTATGTAGGCACGCATGCACGTGCATGAAGTAAACAGGTAAAAGGAAATAGATTGTGCCCATCCAGTTGACCTCCAAACACTCAGGTTCATGACCATAGATTAGTGCTGCACTCACTTGTGATCAGAGAAGCTTCTTTTTGCAGATGATGGGGACTATTGGGAGACTCAGGACTCATCAAAGTGCTGAGAAGTGACAGGTTTTACTCAGCATTAAATGAGACATCCCTCTCACACCTGCCAAGACTCAGGGAACTTTGTAGAAGAGGCAGCAGGAAGAGTGTAAGAGCCAGAGGATGGGGAGGAGTACTTTGTAATGTTGTAGACACAAGGAGACCAGTGCATTCTGGTATCATGCTATTGTTACCTGCACAACACTGGCCCATCAACATGCTGACATGGACGATGATGGAAGGCAAAAGCAAACGAGAAGACATCAGGACTAGAGAGATGGCTCAGCAGTTAAGGTGTTTGCCTGTAATACAGAAGGACCTGAGTTCTATTCCCCAGTACCCATGTAAAGCCAGATGCATAAGGTGGCACATGTGTCTGGCACACCCATTCTCTCTCTCTCTCTGCCTCTTTCTCTCTCACTCTCTCTCTCAAATAAATAAATAAAAATAATATTTTTAAAGCATTTAAGGGCTGGAGAGATGGCTCAGTGGTGAAGGTACTCACCTGCAGATCCTGTCAACCAGGGTTCGATTTCCCAGTACCCACAAAAAGCTAGATGCACAAAGTGGTGCATGTACCTGGAGTTCATTTGCAGTGGCTGGAGGTCCTGGCACGCCCATTCTCTCTGTCCCTCTTCTCTCTATCTCTTGCTGCTTGCAAATAAATAAATAAATAAATAAATAAATAAATAAATAAATAAATAAATAAATAAAAATTTTAAAAAGCATTTAAAACTGATATAAATAGAAAAATCTATTGTGAACTCAGAATCTCATCACCTCATTCCACTGCCCAGAGATAACAGATATTTAACTGTGTTCTTCCAAATGACTTTATAGGTCTATACATATATCCACATGGTATATGTGAGGAAGGATGTGTTGTTTCCTTAGTGAATGAAGTAATTTTGCAGCTTGCTTCTATCCCCTCTTTAATTATACACTTGCAGCATTCTTTCTTGCCTTGTAAGCTGTATGCTTCAAGCATAACTGTGTGAGATCATTCATATATTCATTTATTTACTCCAGTAATATAGACTGATTATCAAAATGAGGAAATATGTGCAGGTTGTTAAGAAAACGTAAAGTTGTAAGGAGATGATTTTGCCCTCTGCAAGCTTATCTTGACCTAGAAAGATAAATAAGACAGGTATACATAGAAATGATGTTAGATTTTAGTACCACTATAAGCCAGAAGTAAATAAATTTAACTTTCTGGAAGGGCTGAGCATGAGAGTTACTTTTTATTTATTATTAGGTTTTTTTAAATTGGGTCAGGAAATTTTGGTATGATTTCAACTGATATACAAGAGGGAAAAATAATTTTAACTCTTAAAGATAAATAAAAATGGGTTATGTTACTTGAGCATGGTGGCTCATACCTGTATTCCCACCACTTGGCAATCTAAGGCAGAAGGATTGTCATGAGTTTAAGACCAACCTATGTTACATAGTGAATTCCAAATCAGCCTGGGCTACAGAGTAAGCCTCTACTTTAAAAGGATTGACTGGCCAAATAACCCAGCTGCTAAAGGCACTTGCTTGCAAAGTCTGACTGCCTGGGCTCGATTCCCTAGTACCCACTTAGAGCCAGACACACAAAGTAGTGCATGCATCTGGCACTCATTTACAGTGGCTAGAGCCGGTTGTGGTGGTGCACTCTGGTAGGATATTGCTGAAGAGGCGGAGGCAGGAGGATCAGGAGTTCGAGGCCAGCCTGGGCTACAGTGGCTAGAGGCCCTGGTGTGCCCATACTCACACATACTCTCTCTCTCTCTACTTGCAACTGAAAAAAACAGGAGGGAATTCTCAAAGGAGAGTCTCCTTATGTGATGGTTAGGTTTTTATGTGTTCATTTATGTCTGATTTAAGTCATGGACCCAATACAATGCCATTATCATTGGGGTCCAGTCTTAGCTTCAAAGGACTATTTAAGTAAGAAGTAGAGAACAGGAGGGGCTATTATACTAGAATAATATTATTAACATCAAAGTAGATTCCAGAGGAAGTATGATAGAGATTAAAGGGCCATCTCATAACACAAAGAGGTCAAGACCTGAAGAAAACTAAAAATCCTAAATGTGAATGCAGAGCTTCATGCCTTTCTAAGACCCAAGTAGAAGCCAGTTGTGTTTATAACAGGATATTTTCTGTGATGAACATTTAGCATACAAGTATGTACATATCAACATCTATATGAACATTAGGAGATTTCACAAATGAAAGTTTAGAGATTTGGGTACATAATTTTGGAGATGCTGAAACAAGTAAAAGTTCAATTGTAAGTAGTCTTTAAGGTCTTTAAGTGAGAACATGATCTTTTCAGTGGGTAGAGCCACTTGTGTGCTAAGAAAAGACATGGGGATTTCAAGAAATTGTAAGTGAGCAAACAGGAAACCATAACCACACACTAGAAATCAGGCCAACTCCACAGAAGGTGATGTCTAATTGTAATGATAGGTCAGGAACCTTTGACCCAGGTGATGCTATCTGGAAGGTGGAGGAGAGCCAGACCCTCAGGCCACATGCACTGTGGGGTACAAACATCAGACAAGCAGCAGCTTGTGGGAGGAAAGGGTATATTTCAGGCTTCCAGATTCCCCGGGAAGTCCCATCATGGAGGAAGGAGCTGGCTCACTTCCATAGATCTATAGCAGATAGAGGAAAAGAACCACAGCCAGCAAGCATGAACAGGCAGAGCTCACTCTGGCTCTACACTCCTTAGGGCTGCTGGACTCATGATTTGTCCCCAGTGACTCCTCCTCCTGTAGGGTTCTGCCCACTGGAGACTTAAGTAAGAAGCTTAGCCTTAATCAGAAATCCTCGAGGCTATGGGTACATACATTCAAACCACCACATATAGCAAAGGATACAGAGAAAACCAAAAGGACAGACATTTCCCCTGGACAGCAGAGGCTTCATAAACTTTCGTTACCAGAGTCTGTATAGCATGTGCACCCTTTCTACCAAAAAGGTTCAGGAACTCATGCCATGTCTTAAACAATAATTTGCATAGCTTTTGATACACTGGTCACATAAGCATATTTTGTTATATACGCCACCAAAGCAGCTGAAACTTAAGACCCAAGATTGAAACTTGGTACATATTAACCTTGATATTTGTGCAAAGCAGCCTAACAAACTCAGGTGGCACAGCTCTAGGGATATCCACAAAATCATCATTCCCTGACATCCAAGAGCCAAACTCCCATTATTAGCTAAATGTCAAACATCATTCCATATTTCTTGGACACCATGCATGGAATAAGTAACCAGACCTGTTATATTAGTGTTTTACTCACAAAAGGTGGCCATGAGCCAGCATCAGCAGACAAATAGGTAGATGCGTAAAACTTCAAACAATTTCAGCTTCCAGATTTCTAGTCTTGCAGGTTAACCCTCAACCAGTGGAAAACCAAAAGAAGCATTCTCTGCAGTGTTCTGCCAGAATTACTGACCCACAGAAACCAGGCAGGAAACGTATGGTTCCTATTTGGAGTCACCAATTTTTGGGATAGTTTGCTACACAGTTGCATATTTAAAAACCCACCAGATAACATTTTACAATTCTTTCCATGTCTGGTAATTTTTTAGTTGAATAATTGACATACATTTTATGTCTTGGGGTACTGGATTTTTGTTGTATTTCATTAAGTAGTATTGGGAAATAATTAGGAGTCTATTGAGAATAGCTATCAACTTTGATAAGTTGGGTTCAGGCAGCCTTTATCTTAGGGATAAATTTATCTCAGGACTCAACTGCTAACTTTCTGGAGACTATTTCAAAAATTGGCAAACTTTTCTTGTAAGAAAGTAGCAAAGGTTTTAAGCTTCTCAGCTCACACACTGTCTCTGATGCATATATTTCTTTGATTTTATTTATCTTTTTTAAAAATATTTTTTATTTGTAAGCAGGGAGTGATAGAGAGCGCTAGATACACACAGAGAAAGGGCGTTGCAAATGAATTCCAGAGGCATGCGCCACTTGTGCTTTATGCGGGTACTAAAGAATCAAACTTGGGTCATTAGGTTTTGTAGGCAAGAACCCTAACCTCTGAGCCATCTCTCCAGCCCTTCTTTGCTTTATAATCTTAGCTTGTGAGCTGTTGTGATAGTTTGTGAGTTATACATGGCCTGTGAGCTGTGTGCCTGGTCTACCCAATGTACTTCACATTGGTGATTTTGCCATTTTGGTGGAGAGGACCACGAACTAGTCTCAGCCTTACATGTGTTCCAAACATTTTTCTGCCTACTGATTCTTAGGTTTTTTGTTTTGTTTTGTTTTGTTTACCATCTTAGGGAGGTGTCTTGTGTAGATTGGGATGTAGTTAGACTTGCAAAGAAGACCACCGTGTAGATTTCCAGAGCTCCAACTCTCTCTCTCTCTCTCTCTCTCTCTCTCTCTCTCTCCCCTCTCTCTCTCTCCAGCTCCTCCTCTCTAATATTCATTGCTATGAATCCTACAAACCTTAACTTCTCTGAACTGCAGTCTGTTTTTACACAGCACAACTTCAGGTTCTGTCTGGGTTCCCCCTTATGATATTATTTTCTGCCATGTTTTATTCCCATGTTGATTTCTACCTGCATTGAACATAAACTTATTACACAACCTGTTCAGTTCTGCTTAATATCTTCAGTGTTAAAAAGATCATCACACATCCATGAACAAAAGCTGTCTCAGTCACCGTAGGCTTACAAAATTTCCTGTTGATCTTTAGTCCAGTTCTATCACTTTATAAAATTTCCTTCTTCAACCTCTCTGTTAGTGAACGTGTACTTTAAAAAATATTTTATTACTTTATTAGAGAGAGAGAGAGAGAGAGAGAGAGAGAGAGAGAGAGAGAGAGAGAGCTGAGTGCATCTAGCCACTGCAAATGAACTCCAGACACATGCACCACCTTGTGCATCTGCCTTTATGTGGGTACTGGGGAACTGAACTTGGGTTGTTAGGCTCTGCAGGCAGTGCCTTAACTGCTGAGCCATCTCTTCAGCCCTGAAAATGCACTTTTGATGGAGAGTCTCTACATTTTAAGATAACCTGTTTCAGTGTTAGACAGCTTTAATTTTCATAAAATATTCTTTATAATAAGCTATACATAATTCCTCATCACACCGATTGTCAGTTCTAAGTTGTGTGCAGCCTAAATCTAGATGCATTTTTCTTATCAATTCCTATTAACTCCTGTTGCACATAATTGATTCTGTCCACAAGTAAATATGGAGTGTGTTAGGCTCTATGCTGAACTTGGTGAGAAAAAGGAGATGTGATTGCGGGCTTCATACACCTTCCCTTTTGGTGGGAAAATTGGAAAGGAATCAAATAAATATGCAAATATGTGTAAAATTATAATATAACATGGGCCACAAAGTATGATGGGATGATATCATGTAGAGATGTCACTTGGTCCAGAAAGTTATGGGGACAGTGTGAGGGGGTAGGTGTTGAGATCTGGAAACCAGTTAGGAGGTGATCAGAAAGTGAGGCGAGAGCTTCTGGAAAGGAGGGTCCGTCCAGGCAAATGTCAGGGGCTGAAGAGAGCAACCAGCTTTTAACCTAAATGGAGCACTTGCAGGCAGACAGCCCTCCATTCACTCAATACACCTGAACTTGCAAATATTACTGTTACCCAAAACACATTTCTGTCAAGTTGAACATATTTGCGTGTGGGGAGGAAGATATTACTTCAGTGTAAGGAAGTCTTTTTCATTGTTCATATTTTTATCCCTTCCTCTGGTTTTTGTGGAGGCAAACGTTTACATATTTGGTGGGCTCTCTAAGAAAGAAATATAAATGATCAATACAAAATTACACACATGGTTTAGAAAAAGCCCTTGCCTGTGAGAGGCCCTGAAATGTATGTTTTATTATCTTCGGGGTAAATAAATCTGTTGTCTTGAGCTATTCAGCCACAAAATGATTGACCATATGTTGGTATTGTTATCAAGAGATTTCAGATTTTTAAATTGAATAAAATTTTATCTTAGTCTTAAGATCTGAATAGATGTAAGTTTGACTCTTTGTAACCGACCCCCCCCCCGTCAAGTTGGTTTCTGGAGTGAATTGTTTAATAGACAAATAGCAATGTGGTGTTTATGTCTATAGACGTGGGGGGGTGAGTGGGTGTACCTTTCAGGCTGTGGATGAAATGAATTATGAACTCAAGTCCCTAGCTTCTACCTCTTGTCAGTTGTTTTATTCTTGCACTCCTCACTGACTCATAAATAAGAAGTTATGAACCAAAGCCTGGGTATGAGTCCCATACTAATAACCAAAGCCTCAATGATGTCCAGAGACACAATCCCACCTGCCCTTGACTGTTCACCTCCCAGCTTACTCTTCCCATCCATTCAGATATGGTCAGAAGGGAAGAAGGGCATATTACAAAGACTCCCTGCCTTACAAACAAAAACAAAGTCAGAACCCCCAGAGCCAATTACACTCTGACGCATTGTTATGAAACAGGAATAATATGACAAAATACTAAGAGCAGTAGTGTGAATGAGCACTTCTGCATCTCTGGGGTAATTGTCTGGGCAGATTATAAAGCTCTTGGCAACTTTAATTAGAGTTTAGGGCAGGTGAGCTTAATGCTTGCTAGTCTGGTCACCGGAGGAGTTAAATCAGGTGAGGTTAAGCGGTCAGTTTATGGACACCTGGTCATGCTCATCTGTGATTGCTTTTCCAGTCCGTCAGGTTTTCGGAATCTGACTCGTTAGTATCTGGGCCTGGCCCCTAGCCCTTGCTCACAGGTGCTTGGGTCTGGAGCTAATGTGCCAGTCATAGCCGATCACTGCCCTAGGGCTTGGCCAGGCCGTGCTTGGACCTGCTGGTTTGGGGGAGATTCAGTCTAGAAGGGACATTTCAAGGCCCAGGGATAAGAATCCTGGAGCCAGGGAGATTCTGTCACCCACACCCAACAGGCACAGTGTTGGATACCAGCAGTCCATTGACTTCAATACACTCCAAGTTGGCTTAAGGGGTTTTTTATCTTTTATTTTTTAACACTTTAACATGTAAGAGCGGGTAAAGAAACATTTTTTTACTAGTAGTGTATTCTTAGGAAGTGCCACCCTTTCTAAGAAGATAGGAAAATTCTGGGAGCAGTAAGGAAGTTAAGAAACAAAAACAAACGATCCGGGCATGGTGCACACCTTTAATTTCAGCACTTGGGAGGCAGAGGTAGGAGGATCACCATGAGTTCAAGGCCACCCTGAGACTACATAGTGAATTCCAGGTCAGCCTGGGCTAGAGTGAGACCCTACCTCAAAACCAAGGGAAAAAAAAAAAAAAACAAAACCTGAGGCTATAGGAAGACTTGAAACTTCCCAGTCCTGTGTTTTCCCGATTCCACCATACTTCTGGGTGTCCCTGCTTTTTGACCCATGGAACCCTGCAGGAGCTCTGATCAATCAGGGCTCTGACATCACTGGGGAAGGACTTTGCTCCCCTGGACTCAGAGTCATCTGATGATTAGGAAATTCCCCAACAATGACAGTTTCCATTAATGTCATTGAACTCTCGATCTGTTGATACAAATCTACTCCATTAGGCCTGGGGAGATCAGTCAGTAGAGCACTTGCCAGGCTGGAGAAATTGCTCAGTGGTTAGAGGTGCTTGCTTGCAGTGCCTGATGGCTAGGGTTCAATTCCCCAGATCCATGTAGAGCTAGACGCATAAAGTGGCACATGCATCTAGCATGTCCATGCTCACAGAGTCTCCCTGTTTGCCTCTTTCTCTCTTTCTCAATAAATAAATAGTATTTAAAAAAATGCTTGTCATGCAAGCTTGGACCCCAGCATCCATGTAAATTCTGAGTGGGTGCTCTTGTGTTTTTAGGACTTGAGGGGAGATAGAGACAGGGGCTCCCTGGGAAAAGTTGGTAGCTATATTGTTTAAACTTATGAGCTCTGGGTTCAAGTGAGCGACCATGTTTCAATAAATACAAGGGAGAGTGACCTAATGTCAACCCCCAGCCTACACAGAAAGGGGCACACACATGGGTACACAGACACATACTACTGTATGCATGTACACCAACACAAAAATCCAAATCTACTTCATTTTTTATGTCTGTGTGTAGGCATCTATGTGTGTATTTTTTGTCTTGTCAACAGTTGGGAGAAGACTATTATCCATTACCTATTAGTTATAGGCTGATTGTCATTTATCCTAAGAAAAGGCTTTCTTGGAGCTTTTTCTTTGATGTCTTTCTTGATTGATTTATTTATTTTATTATTTATTCATTTACTTTGGTTTTTCAAGATAAGTTCTTGCTCTATTCTAGGCTGACCTGGAATTCACTCTGCAGTCTCAGGCTGGCCTTGAACTCACAGTGCTCCTCCTACCTCAGCCTCCCGAGTGCTCAGATTAAAGGCGTGTGCCACCACACCAGGCTCTTAAATTATTTAACTCAGAATTTCACACATTTAACCATCTTTCACTATGGCTATGGTCTAAGAATACTCTTATGACTTTTAAAAATAATTTTTGTGTAAACCAAATCCCAGCTTATACCTCTCTCTCTCTCTCTCTTTCTCTCTCTCTCTCTCTCTCTCTCTCTCTCATCTCAGCTAATTAAACTGATCCTTTTAGGAAAGAGTTAACAATGTCTACTGGGTCTTAATGCTTAACAAATAGTTCAAGATTCATGTTCTCATAAGTGAAAGTTCCCCCTCCCATTCTTCATATATATATATATAATATATATATATATATTATATATATATGTGTGTGTGTGTGTGTGTGTGTGTGTGTGTGTGTGTGTGTAAACACTTCCTTTTTCCTTCAGTGAGTTGGCAGCATGATACCTGCAGAACCTTAATAGTAGCAATAATCACCAACAGGTAAAATGAAAAAGCTATCCTGAGACAGGGGAGCTCACACTGTCCCAATGCCAGGAAGATACCACCACGCGAGCTTTGTTAGTCAGCTGGGGATGCCATGGCCAAGGCTTAAATGACTGAAGTTAATTTTCTCACAACTCTAGAGACCACAAGTTCAAGGTCAAGGCCTCAGCAAGGTTAGTTCTTCAAACTCTCTCTTGACTTATAGATGGCCCTCTTCCCCTGGTCCTCCTATTGTGTGTGTCTGTGTCCTCATCTCTTTTCTCATTGGATTGGTGTGAGCCCTGATACAGGATTGGATGTCCAGAATGATATGGGAGAGGCTGGGCTGGGTGAGCTTAGAACTTCCCAGTCAATGGCTTTCAAGTCTTGAGTCATTGTCCATGTGTAGCAAATAATTAATAAGACTGGCTTAGAGAAGGGTAAATTATTAAAGATTTATGAAAGGAGAGCTAAGGTAAGAGAGGGACAAACATAAAAGCTCTCAAGCCAAGAGAAGTGTTCCCTTCCCAGGGAGAGAAGGAGGGGAGTGAATCAGGAAAATCTCACACGGAGGCTTGGATCAGGTTCCTTTATAAATTAGGCATCCAATGGGATTGATCCTCATTGCCAAGTTCAAAGGTATATGATAGACCTTGACTGGTTGCTGAGCCAGAAGGAT
>PVHP010036457.1:0-17923 GCA_004024765.1 Zapus hudsonius | reverse complement strand
AGAGAGAGAAAAGAAAAGAAAGCAGTGACAGACTGACAAAGCAGAGGGGGTACATGCTGTTAAAGGCTGGAACCCAGTGCTGGCAATAAAACCACAACCTGGTCCACCTCCATTTCTTTCCATCTCTCACTCCCTGGCCACAGGATGGGAGGCACCATGGAGGTCAAGATCAGGCACAGCAAGTACATGGAACATGTGGAAGGTTAGGAACATTATTCCAAGTGGTTAACCCAGAAATGAACAGATACTGAAACTCCATATAGATTTTGGTTTTGCATTAACCTTGAGCTCTTCCTATCGCTCCTTAAGTTTGAAAACCCCAGGTCTCAAACTGCATGTGAAATATAAATTTAAAACCAATAATGAATTAGGAGTATGAAAAAGTGGTGTTAGAGGTATACTTACTATAACTCATTTCTTCTCATGCCAGGCTTACAATCTTATTTAATGGCCAATTCACTATAATGTAGCTGTGATTCAACTTTTTTTTCCCCCCTTCGGCTTTTCGAGGTAGGGTCTCTAGTCCAGACTGACCTGGAATTCACTGTGTAGTCTCAAGGTGGCCTTGAACTCATGGTGATCCTACTACCTCTGCCTCCCGAGTGCTGGGATTAAAGGAGTGTGCCACCACGCCTGGCTCAAATTTCTATTTACAGGTTTTGCAAACTGGATCAAAGAACTAATAATAAAATAGAACTGGCAGAACATGGTGATGTATATGTTTAATCCCAGCATTTGGGAGCTTGAGGTAGGAGGATTGCTTGAGTTTGAAGCTAGCCAGGGATATAAAGTGAGTTCAGGGCAGCCTGGACTAAAGTGAAACCCTGTTTCAAAAAAACAAAGGAGAAGGGGAAAGAGGAAAAGAGGAGGGAGAGGAAGAGGAAGAGGAAGAGAAAAAAGAAGTAGAAAGCCAGGCTTGGTGGTGCACGCCTTTAATCCCAGCACTCAGGAGGCAGAGGTAGGAGGATCACCATGAGTTCAAGGTTAGCCTGAGACTACATAGTGACTTCTAGGCCAGTCTGGGATAGACTGAGACCCTACATTAAGAAAAGAAATTATTTATTTATTTGCAAGGAGAGATAGAGAACAGGTATGCCAGGGCCTCTAACCACTGCAAACTAACTCTCGTGCATCTGGCTTTATGTGGGTACTGAGGAACTGAACCAGGGTTGTTAGGCATTGCAGACTAGTGTCTTAACAGCTGGGCCACCTCTTCAGCCCTAACCGCCATTTTTTTGTGAGTCAATAGTGATAAGTGAAGCAAAGACAGGAGAATTTCCTAGAAGCTTACAAATAGTGTAGTGAACAATGAGACCCTGCCTCAAAAATTGGGTGGAGGATGGAGACTGACCCAAAAGTTGTCTTCTGACCACCCCCCCACACATGTCCAATAAATAAATAAATAAATAAGAAGCACCTAAAGGGCTGGGAAGATAACTCAGCAGTTAGGGGCACTTGCTTACGAAAATTGCCAGCTTGCGTTTGATTCCACAGCTTCTACGTAAAGCCAGCCGCAAAGCAGAACAGGTGTGTGGAGTTCATTTGCATTGGCAAGAGATCCAAGTATGCTAATACACACATACATACACATACCAATAAATATATTTAAAAACTAAATCTTGGGCTGAAGACACTGCTTAGTGGTTTAGGCACTTGCCTGTAAAGCAGAAGGACCTGAGTTCAATTCCTCAGTACTGACATAAAGCCAGATGCATGTGGAGTTTATTTATAATGGCTGGAGGCTCTGGTGTACCCATTATCTTTCTGTCTTTTTCTCTCACTTTCTCAAATAAATAAATAAATAAATAAATATTTTTTAAAAATATTTACTGAGGAGACGGCTTAGCAGTTAAGGTGCTTGCCTAACAACCCAAGTTCGATTCCCCAGTACCCAGGTAAAGCCAGATGCACAAGGTGGAGCAAGCATCTGGAGTTTGTTTGTAGTGGCTGGAAGCCCTGGCCCACCCATTCTTTGTCTCTCTTCTCTCTCTGCTTGCAAATAAATAAAAATATATTCTAAAAAAAAAAAATCTAACATGTAGCATACATTTATTTTTAACATTCTAATGCATTAATATATTTTTAAAAATACAGTTGGGCATGGTGGCGCACACATTTAGTCCCAGCACTCAAGAGGCAGAGAGAGGTAGGAGGGTCACCCTGAGCTACATAGTAAATTCCAGGTCAGCCTGGGCTAGAGCAAGACCCTACCTCTAAAAAAAATTAAATTAAATTTTTAAAAAATTAAATAAAATAGGGCTGGAGAGATGGCTCAGCGGTTAAGGCACTTGCCTCCAGTGCCTAAAGCCCGGGTTCAATTCCCCAGGACCCACATAAGCCAGACCCACAAGATGGTGGCCCTGGTGCGTGTTCTCTCTCTCTCTCTCTCTCTCTCTCTCTGCTTGAAAATGAATAAATAAAATATTTTAAAAAATTAAATAAAATAAAAACATTGTTGAAGTTACCCCTATTGTGGCATGTACTGGAATTTTCTTCCTTTCCCCCCTACCCCCACCCCCCAGGCAGGGTCTCACTGTAACCTGAGCTGACCTAGAACTCACAGGTTGGCAGTGATCCTCCTACCCCTACCTCCTAAATACTGCGTAGGAAATAAGTCAAGCACATAAGGTCAAATACTGTGTGATCTCCTTGTATAGCACCCAAACTAGTCAATTCACAGAGACAGAAAATAGTTGGTGAGTACCAAGAGCTGGAAAAGAAAGAACTGGGAGTTAAGATTTAATGGGTACACAGCTTTAGTTTATTTCTGTTGATATGGACAGTGGTGGTGAGGGTTGTGCAATAACGTAATTGTGTTTAATGCCATACACCTGAAAAATGGTTCAAATGTTAAAATTTCATGTCTATTTTACCACAATGCAAAAATCCAAGTACTTGAATATTATCAATTAATAATGCTAACAGTGAAATACTGCAACCAACAGAACAGCCAAAGTCAGCAACTCTGACTTGACCCCTAGTGAATTCTGACTCTAGGTGTTTATTCACAACAGGAAGACAAGGGCCATACGATATAAGCAGCATACACGCTTACCTCCACTTGCATACTCCATGATTAAGTAAAGAACCCACATGACATAAGCAGTATAAACATGCTTACCTCCACTTGCATACTCCATGATTAAGTAGAGTGTTTTTTCCGTTTCAATGACTTCAAACAATTTCACTGGGGGAGGGAGAGGATACAAGAGGAAAAGAAAAAAATGTCTGCATGTATAAGCCATGCACATATAAGCTATGAAAGTCACATTTTTCTCTGTTTTTAGAAAGCTAGCCTTCTACAAAGTGCTGTTAGGGATTTATTAAAATATCAAGTATTACAATAGAAAACATATGTAAAAGCAAAGAATCCATAAATATAAAATTATTTCTGGGGTTCGGAAGGTTCTCAGCAGTTTGGCCAAGTGTACAAGCTCTCACTACTTCCTCTTCCTGTCCTTGATGGTGCCTGTGGAGGGGGTCTGCCCTTTAGCAGCTCAACCCTGCCCTTCACTTCTCTATACCTACTCCCCTCCTGCAAGTCCTTTCATTTGTCACTGTGGCTGTGAGAGGGGGATTCCACCTGAGAGCTTTGTTGTTAGGGAACATTACAACTCCCAAAGAACAAGGATCCTTTCTTAGTACTCTGAAGACAAAAATGAAAAGAATGAGAAGGGGATTATATGCTAAATAATTGAAAAGAATTTTTTCTTTTGTATTTTGGAGATTGAGTCTAGAGCTTTACTTTGAGGCAGGATCTCAGTAAGTTGCCAGGATGGTCTTGAACTCACTCTGTAGCCCAGGCAAGTCTTGAATTTATGGTATTCCTACCTCAGCCTCCCAGTAACAAGGATTACAGGTGGCAATCTGCCTGCTTTATCCTGCAGGGTCCTGGGATTAAACCATGAACCACCACACCCAGTTTTGAAGAATAGTGTTGGGGGCAAGGGGTGATCAGTGAAGTTCTATTATACCAGTTCCATGTTACAGGTGGAAATTAACATTTCAATTAGTACTAAATCATAAAGCTACATCAATTAAAACATGGCCAGGCACTGGAGAGACTAAGGTAGGAGGATATAAACTTAAGGTCAGCCTGGAACTGCAGAGTAAGATGCATGTGGATGCCTGGGCTAGAATGAGACCTTATCTTGAAAATATATATGTATTTTAAAATAAAAGTGAAGTAAATCTCTGAAGGCACTACTGTAGCCATTTTGCATGTCTACTTATTTTTGTTAATATCTCCTTTTAATGAAACATTAATTTTTAAAAGCGTGAAGTATGATGAAGAATATGTCAGTTAGTAACAAAGACCTATAATTAATCAGAGGACATTTTGCACTAGTCTAGCATGCACAAGGCCCTGGCTTGATCCTAGGGGCAACAGTGAGAAAATGTTCAGTTGTAAAAGTGTTGAGCAATAGTGATAATTATTTTTTGTGACATGATGGTAGTCACATAGAAGATACAAACCCTACTTTATAAATCATTTCTATAAAAATTCCATTACATAGCAAGTATCTTTTAAAAACTACACTGTACAAGTCTTTTCTTTGAGAAGAGTCCTTCTGATTTCTAAAGTTCCAGTGTGCTGGTGAAATGCAATTATATTTTCTTTCTTATTGTTGTGTGTCCATGTGCCATGTTTATCTATGTGTGGGTGCACATGTGCACGTGTCCATGTGAGGCCTGGGGACAACCTTGGGTTTGTTTCCCAGACATCATCCACCTTATTTTGAGACAGGGTCTCTCAATGGCCTGGGACTTGCCAAGCAGGCTAGACTAACTGGTTAGCAAATCCCAGAGATATACACACCTTCCCTACTAGAATTACAAAAATTCACCAAGATGCCTGGTGTTTTTGTTGTTGTTGTTTGTTTGATCCCCAGAACCCATGTTTTATAATGTGGGTTCTGGGGATCAATCTCAAGTTCTCATGTTTTTAGGCAAGTACTCTACTGACTGAGCTATCTCCCAAACCCTACAATTATAATCTCTAATACACAACAAAATTAGAAAATCAGCGGTATTCCTATTGCATTAAAGTTTTAGGTCAAAATGCTTAATACCTAAGTTTTTAAGCTGTCTTCAATAATTTCAAAAAGCTAATATAAACAAACAACAACTTGTATGTATATGTATTTTACTGAAAGTATACCTGGGCTGGGGGTTGGCTCTATCACCTCAGGGTTAGCTTTATGACATACTTTCAAGAATGCATTCAGATATCAAAGCATTTAAGAAAGTGTAAAGTACCTATGTTTGGATGATTTAAAATCTTCATTATTCTCACTTCTCTGAAGAGCTAAAAAAAAAACAAAAAACAGACAACCCCCAACATGTTATTAAGCATCATATTCCACTGTTGTAGTATAATTTAAATTTTCTCTTAAGAGGTTCATAAATGTTTATTACACTATTCATTCCCAAGAATAAAATTAAAGTCTAGAGTAAACTGAAGCAGGTTTATAACCTATTACCAAACACTTCCCCGTTTATGGAAAACAGCAGTAGTTCCAAGGGGCAGTGCTACACTCTGAATTGTATTTTGTTATCTTAAAAACACAAGATGAAGCGAGGAGCCTTTAATTTTAGCACTTGGGAGGCAGAGGTAGGAGAATTTGATGTCACCCTGAGACTACATAGTGAATTCCAGGTCATCCTGGGCTAGAGGGAGACCCTACCTTGAAAAAGCAAAAACCCACACAAGATCAGTCTGATTCAGTATCTATACACCAGGATTCTAATTCTATTAAACACAACATGTACAGTCTAAATGAATTTTATCAGAAGCACATTCAATATGATAATTCCAAATAATTCTACAAGATTTTGAATAAAAGCAAACTGGGAAGCCCTCATTGAAGAAAGGTAACTTAGCATGGAAATTGTGGTGAATTATAAACCTCAAGAGCCAGGTCTCACAAAGTGTTCTTTCACACAAATACTAGACCAGGTTGTTCTACTTGCTTTGTCCAATTCAATATTAGCAAAGTAATTAGCGACTAGATAAAATGCTTGGCCATCAAGGCCTTTTTAGCTTCATTGAAGATAAGGGGAGATCTCCTCAACAGAAAGAACTACTGTCCTAACTGAGTCCAGCCCCCTCCAACTCAACAGCTGAATGTGTCTACACTAGGGAACCCAGATGAGACCCTAAGACCACCTACCTGCTCAGCCAGGATAAGCAGAGATGCTCAACCATTCCACAGAGCAAGAAAAGTGATGAAGTGTGCCAGTAGAAATACGTGCTGTGACTTCAGAGCAAAAAGAGTATGCCATGAAGGCAGGGGTTAATGGGACCCACAAGTTACACTAGTTTTCAGTGTTGGAAGCATTCAGCATACCGCTCCCAATACAAAAAGTAAAAAACCAAAGAGGGGAGGGGAAGGGAGATTGCAAAAGAGGAGCAGTAGCTGTCCAGTGGAAAGGAACCTAGTCCGTCCTATTCACTGTGGCTAACTAACCTAGATTTGAATCAGTAGCTAGAGATGGATGTCTCTTTGACATGTAACTTAAACTCAGTACTTAGTGACAGGGAAACAGATAAAAACTATCGTAAACACCAGCTCACTATCTCCAACATAAAAACTTTCTGTCATTACTAAACATTTTGTGCTGTGAGTTGAGAAGACCCATGGAAAACCAGATGCAAAAAGTGGTGCATGTGTCTGGATTCTGTTTGCAGTGGCAAGAGGCCTGGAGTGCCCATACTCACATTCTCTAGCCAATTTTTGTTGTTGGATTATATTTAGCTGATTAAGCAATTTTTTGTTTTGTTTTTAAATTAAGAGTAGTACCAAGAACTGAGGGAGGGTGGGGAGGGAATCATAATATTTTATAATTATTGAAGTTATCAATAGTTTTTTTTTTTTATAAAAAAGAGTAGTTCTATTGCTGGGTGGTGGTGTAATCTCAGCATTTGGGAGGGAGAGGTAAAAAGGTCTGCCTGGTCTACATGAGACACTGTTCAAAAACACCAGAAGAATAACACCTGTTTCTTGACTTAGACTGAGTGTACTATCTATTCTTTTCAGCTTAATATCGGGTATGTCCTATATCCAAAGACACTATATTAACTTATGGAGCATGGAAATGGAATGAAAACTTGCTCTGTTCATTACTTTAATTAATCTGGTAGTATATTATATACAAAAAAAATAGCATACCTCCTTGGAAGACTTAAAAAATATCAAGAAGCAAGGTGGCTCATACCTGTAATCCCAACTCGTGATAAACTGAGGAAGGGAGATTTAGGATTCAAACCAGTCTTGGATTCGTAGTAAGTTTTAGACTAGCCTGTATATCAGTTACTTTCTCGTCAGGCCAAATACTCCACTAGAAGCCTATATAAGGAACGGGCAGGTTCACTCTGGCTTCCAGTTTCAAAGGGGATGTTTATAATGGTGGAGAAAGCATGGTAGAAGCAGACAGCTGGCAATACATGTTCACATCAGTAGGAGGAAGTAGAAAGAGTCAGGGGGCAGGGTTGGTCTGAAACACCCTAAGGGTTGATCCTAGTGAAACACTTCCTCCAGCAAGGATCCATCTCCTAAAAGTCCCATAACCTTCCTGAATAGCACCACCAACTAAGGATAAAGTATTCAAACACATGAGTCTATGGGGAGCATTTTACATTCAAACCACATTCTGCCCTGTTCCCCATAGACTCCTGGTTATCTTATGATACAAAATGAATTTTGTCCCTGTAGTCTTTACAAGTTCCAATACTGTTCAAAAGTCTAAAGTCCAGCCAGCGAGGCCAAATGTGCCAACTGGTGCAATAGTGGTACAGCTGCTATAGGGGAAAGGCAACCACTCTCTAATTGGACTGGAAGCCCACTCCACAAGATGGAATATATGCCTGGTACTGAAGACCTAGTCAAAAGCCTGTGGCAGGAGAGGTCATGAGCCTTAGGGGAGTAATGCCTGCTGTTGTCTGGATAAATGCATATATTATGCCCAGCAAACTGCACTATGAGCACTTTTTTTTTTTCAAGGTAGGGTCTCACTCTAGCCGAGGCTGACCTGGAATTCACTGTGTAGTCTCAGGGTGGCCTTGAACTCATGGTGATCCTCCTGCCTCTGCCTCCAGGTGCTGGGATTAAAGGCATGCGCCACCATGCCCGGCTTATGAGCACTTTTTTTTTTTACTTTTTTTTAATGTGCATACCCATATATTAATGCTACTCTCACTTGGGGCCAGAGAAATTTCTCTTTTCAGATGGCAGTGACCACCAGGATGACTCAAAAGGCACCATAGTGTTGAGAGGACATGACAGTGGAATGTTCAGCACTGAGACATCTCTGTCACACCTTCCAAGGCTCAGGGTCCATTGCAGAAGAGAGATGCCTCAGTGGTCAAGGCGCTTGTCTGTACTGCCTAACCACCTGAGTTCAATTCCCCAGTACCCATGTAAAGCCAGATGCAAAGTGGTGCATATATCTGGAGTTTGTTTGCAGCGGCTATAAGCCCTGGTGTACCCATTCTCTCTCTCCTTGCAAATAAATAAAAATGTTTAAAGTTTTTTAAAAAAGAAAAAAAAAGGACGAAAAGTCTAAAGTCCATTTGAGAAGACAGTCTCTTAACTGTGAATCCTGTAAAGTCAAAACACAAATTACACAATCCAAACATATAATGGCACTGAGTAAATATTCCCATTCCAAAAGGAAGAATGGGGGCATAAGGAAAAACTGGATCAGTACCATGCCATCACTCCATGTCTGGTAAATGGAACATATGATGAAATCCTCTGGGCTCCAAAAAGCTTGGATAGTTCTACCTCTCCAACTGTGCTCTCTCTAGCTGGTCTCCTGGAAAGAATCTGTCCCAAACCTGCAGCATTTCTAGGTGACTATCCCACAGTCCTGACATCTCTAATATCCCATAGCTTCACCAAGTGGCCCCACAGGGGCTTCTTGCAAGGATACAACCCTGTCTTCTATTGTTTAGCCCCAGTTGCTCCCTAGAGCCATGTGCAATCCATGACCTTCTCAATCGTGTATCTTTTATTCTTCTAAAACAAGTACCACTGGCAATGCTGTCAAGTTTTGTTGTCAGGTTGGGGTGAAGCCTACACAGCTGTATGCTAACACTTGAAGAGCAGAAACCTCCTTCAGCATTCTCTTAGGCCTTTTCCTTTCAAACAAATTTGTACTCTTAGTAGCTTGAGCCTTCCATGGGTTGGGTCTTGCTTTTAGGGCATCTTTCCTCTTCCCCCAATGCAGAGCAGCTGGCTTAGCCTTAATGCTACTAATAATTACAGCTAACATGATTACTGTGTCTGCGACTTCAAACTTACACACATTTCTTTCTGTGCCAAACTGTGTATTTTTCACCTTTCTGCTTTTTATTTTCCTCTTGCATTATAGATCTGAACAGGGGAGTAGAGATACTAAGCTAGAGGCATTATTTTCCTACCCTGAAATATCCTGGGCCAAAAACTTAGCCCACTACTTTTAAAATTTAACCTCACTCAAGTCTCAAGATATCAGCAGAATGTAGCCAGTTTTTTTTTTTTTTTTTTTTTTTGCCAAAATATCACATGAACTGCATCTAGCCAGTTCCTGGTAAGAGTCCATATTCCCCTCTGAAGCCTCATGAGCCAAGCAAGCCTCTATTGTCTGCATTTCTTTTAGCCTTCTAAACTCTCACCAGAATGGGCCTACTTAGCTCTGCTTCCAGGATTGTAAGGCTTCTCTAGTACAAAGTTCCAGACTCTCATAAAGTTCTCTAGCACATCAGTTCTTATATCCTAGGTACCATATGGTCAGGCTTATCACAGCAACAGTAACACTTTGCTGAACCAATCTTCTGTATCAGTTACTTTCTTCAAGCAGGGACAAAACAACCAACCAGAAGCAGATTATGGAAGAAAAAGGTTTGCTTTGGCTTAGTTTCAAGGAGGAAACTATCAAGGTGGGAAAAGCATGGCAGGATAGATGGCCAGCATCGCTTCTTCATACCAGCAGGGAAGAAGTAGAGAGAGCCAGTGGGGCTGAACTATAACACTTCGAGGATTGCCCTATGACATACTTCCAACAGATCTCTATCTCCTAAAGATTCTACAACCTTACATAATAGCACCACCAACTAGGGATGAAGTATTCAAACACAGGGCTGGAGACATGGCTCAGCAGTTAAAGGCACTTTCTTGCAAAGCCTGACAGGCTGGGTTTGATTCTCCAGTACCCACATTAAAGCCAGATGCACAAAGTGGCACATGTGCCTGGAGTTTGTTTGGAGGGCCTAGCACACCCATTCTCTCTCAAATAAATATTTTTGAAGTATTCAAATACATGAATTATGGAGAACATACACTAAGCTATATGATATGTAATCTCAAAAACAAATGAACAGCCAGGTGCACACCTTTAATCCCAGCAATGGGAAGGCAGAGATAGGAGGGTCGCCATGAATTCAAGGCCACACTGAGACTACATAGTGAATTCCAGGTAGCCTCAGCTAGAGCAAGACCCTACCTTGAAAAACAAAACAAAATGAACAAACAAAACCCACAAAAAATAAGAGTAGTGGCAATGTGGAAATTTAAAATTTTAAATATTTTATTTATTTATTTGCAAGCAGAGAGATACAGACAGATAAGAGAGAGAGAATGGGCACGCCAGGGCCTCTAGCCACTACACACGAACTCCAGGTGCAGGTGCCACTTTGTGCATATGGCTTATGTGGATACTGGGGGAATCAAACCTGGGTCCTTAGGCTCTGCAGGCAAGCACCTTAACCACTGAGCCATTTCTACAGCCCTGGCCTTTTTTTTTTTTTTTTGGGGGGGGAATCTTTGAATATTTCAAATACAAACTGAGTCAGGTGTGGTGGCAGAAGTAGGAGCATCACTGTGAGTTTGAGGTCAGTCTAGGACTACAGAATGAGTTCTAGGTTAGCTTGGGCTAGAGTGAGACCCTACCTGGGGGTGGGGGGACTGAGAAATTTTCCCATTCCTCAGAGTTCATGGTTTGGTAGTGGAGATTCCCAGGAAGAGTACAGTATCGGGAAACTTAATTTAGTGCTACCAATTTCAAAGGGTATCTTCTACGTACAAGAAGATGGATGTTGGGGGGGGAGCTATTTGAAGTTACTGGCTTAGGTTTTATAATGTTAATTCAGTCACTTACTCACTGGATGACAAAATAACTTATAAAAGTCATGCCTTTACTCCCAGCATGTGGGAGGCTGAAGTAGGAGAATCACCATCAGTTTGAGGCCAGCATAGGGCTACAGCATAAGTTTTAGGTCACCATGGGCTACTGTGAGATCTTACTTTGGGGGAAAAAAAAGGTCAGAGAGCTTCAATGAAAATCAATAAAACAAATGCAACAGCAACTAAGTCACATGACTGCTGCGAAAAGCACATGTAATAATATAGGTTAAGCATGGACTGACTAGTTTACCTTTAGCTGGGCATGATGATGTACAGCTGAAATCCTAGCACTTGGAAAGCTGAGACAGGAGGATGGAGAGTTTAATGCCAGGGCAACATCGCAAGTTCCAGGCCAGCATGAGCTATCCAACTATGCTCTCGCATCTCCAGTCTGGGTGACTTGACTTCCATGGCACTGACACACCACATTAAAAGAAGCACAGGGTGCTCAGAGCAAGGAACAGCAGCTAGCACATAATGAGCACCAGATATTAACAATTTTCACCCATGACCCTCTCTCATCCCTATTCTACTCCCACCCCATCAAAACTCTCCTTAGCAATTACCCCTCCCTACTTTCATGCCTGGGTGTTTTGTTGCTTGTGACTCAAAGGGTTAAAATGCGGTTGCTTGCATGAGCATGGATGGGAGGTTATTGATTGGAAAATGGACAACTTACTAGTGGCTATAGCACTAAAAGGTATGACCTCCCTCTCCCTAGGCTATGTCTAATTTTTTCCTTGCTTAAAAATATGACCCAAGCCAGGCATGGAAGTGCATGCCTTTAAACCCAGCACTTAGGAGGCAGAGTTAGGAGGATCACTCTAAGTCTGAGGCCACTCTAAGACTACATAGTGAATTCCAGATCAGCCTGGGCTATCTAGAGAGACCCGACATCAAAATCTCCCCCACCCCAAAAAAGAAGTACAATCCAAGCTATTCTCTAAATTTAATCCACTTAAAATATTTTGGGTTTTGGTGATTTTTTTATGAAATAGTCTAAGGAACAGTATAGAGGCTGGAGAGATGGGTAAGTGGATAAAAAGGGCTTGCTGGTAAACAGGAGTACCTGAGTTGGTTCCCCAGACTCCACACAAAAAGCCATCAAGACATGGTAGACTTTTCTGTAACCCCTGCAGGCTGGCAATAAATGGGAGGTGGAGTAAGAATCAAGAGAAAGGAATCCTGCCTCATATAAAAGTTTGTGCTCGGGGCTGGAGGGATGGCTCAGCAGTTGGGGCACTTGCCTCCAGTGCCTAGGGCCCCGAGTTCAATTCCCCAGTACCCATGTGTGCCAAACCCACAAGGTGGTGGCCCTACTGTTCTCTCTCTCTTTCTGCTTGAAAATGAATAAATAAAATTTAAAAAGAGAGTAAAAAAAAAAGGTTGTGCTCAAACTTCGACACACATGCATATGAACATGTGAACATACACACATAAAACTACATTAGATTATTCTTAGTTCACAGCCTATTCTAAACAAGCTATATTACTTCCTGCGAAAAGAAACCTGCCAAAAAAAATTTTTAATTCCCTATAACAAAGCAATAGAGGGCTGGGAAGATTGCACAGCAGTTAAAGGCCCTGGCTTGCATTTAAAGTCAGATGTACAAATTGGCACATGTATCAGGAGGTCATTTGCATCAACAAAAGGCCCTGGCATCCATACACACATGAACACACATAGTCTCTCTCAAATAAATAAAAATATTTAAAAAGAGGCAGTAACATGGAAGCATTTTTAAAAAAAAATTTCTATCTACTCTTTTGAAATCTAAAAATAAAAACCATGCATTTCTGTTAGCAGCATATTTTATTGGCAGTATCTTAAACATGCATAATTAAGAAGTGTGCCTTAGCAACCTGTTTCCATTATTTTGTCAGACTCTCTTATCAGACTACAGAAACAGCATCACAAATAACAGGCAAGGCAATATTAATGGCTTTTGTTAACAGCCTGAGTTGCTGATCCACTAAGTTAATACAAGAGAAGCAAACAGAAAGGTAGTAAGAAAGAAAAAAGAAAAAAGAGCTGCAGCTGTTTAATGCCCAAGATTACTAAATGGCTTGTATTTGAGTCCAGGAAATAGATGTGGAGGCATTCCCAAGAGTTTCATGGGGAGAAGAGACATTCAGCAGTGGAGTGGAAGCAGTCTATGGAATTACAGAAAACACGGGGATTGGGTCTTCCTTAAAACAAACAGGCTGTTTTGTGGAAAGCAGAGATGTTGAGAACTTGGGGAAGTGATCGAGGCAGTCCAATCCCACAGGACTGCACTTCTCAATGTAACCTTCTAGACTGTTATGACGGTGCTGTGATAAAGACAAGGAGATTAAGTGCCTCATCACATAACCAGATAGGCTTCAATCCATGCAGCTTAGCTTCCACATGCTCCTAAGCATTACTCTTCTGTTAGTAGTTTAATAACTAAAACTGAAAGAGAACACTAATAACTTTAGATGTGTTACACAGTATATTGACATGTCTTAATAAAATCTAGTAATTTTGAACAGGGAAACATTTTTTTTTCTTTAAATGAACCATTGACAAATGCCTTTAATCCCAGCACTCAGGAGGCAGAGGTTAAGAGGATCACCATTAGTTTGAGGCCAGTCTGAGAACAAAGTAAATTCCAGGTCGGCCTGGGCTAGAGTGAAACTCTACTTTGAGAGAAAGAAAATGCAATGATCCATGACTTGTTTATATTAATGGCAAACTTGAATTTAACAAGATAAGACCCAGTAAGATTATCTAATATATAACCAAATTGAATCTAAAAAGATTTTGTAAACCGGGAAGACTAACATTTTTATTATTCCTACTGTTATCAAAACCATTATAGGAAGCCGGGCATAGTGGCCCACACATTTAATCCCAGCACTCGGGAGGCAGAGGTAGGAGGATCGCCATGAGTTCAAGGCCACCCTGAGACTACATAGTGAATTCCAGGTCAGCCTGGACTAGAGCGAGACCCTACCTCGAAAAAAATTTTTTGCCAGGGGCTGGTGAGATGGCTCAGCAGTTAAAGGGACTTGCCTCCAGTGCCTAAGGCCCTGGGTTCAATTCCCCAGTACCCACGTAAGCCAGACCCACAAGGTGGTGGCCCTGGTGCGCTCTCTCTCTCTCTCTGCTTGAAAATGAATAAATAAAATATAAAAAGAAATTTAAAAAAATTTTTGCCGGGCCTGGTGGCGCACACCTTTAATCCCAGCACTTGGGAGGCAGAGGTAGGAGGATTGCCATGCGTTCAAGGTCACCCTGAGACTACATAGTGAATTCCAGGTCAGCCTGGGCTAGAGTGAGACCCTACCTCAAAAAACCAAAACCAACACCAAAAAAAAAAAAAAAAAACTTCTGGAAAACTGACAGAAAACCAACTAAAACAGGAGCTCCATAAAACCTTAGAATATTGAATTAAGAGCCTGGAGAGATGGTTCAGTGGTTAAAGGCTCTTGCTAGCAAAGCTTGACAGCCCAGGTTTGATTCCCCAGTACCCAAGCCAGATGCACAAAGTGGTACATGCATCTGTAGTTCGTATGCAGTGGCTAGAGACCCTGGTGCACCCATTGTTTCTTTCTTTCTTTCTCATAAATAAAAATAAAATATTTTTTAAATGTGCAATTTTTTTAAAAAAGGTAGCATATTCTCCAGAACAAAAGATTGGGATATAAGCCACTGTGAGAAACCTTAAGACTCATGCTGCAGATCACAAAACTACCTTGTTTAAATACCATTTCTAGAGTAAGAAAAAGCCTAATTCCTCCACTCATAACAGGTACAAGGCTTCAAAATTATCAGGATATAAATGACCATTAAGAATACTTCAAACATTTGTGTTGGGTATTACACATATAAAAAATCTTTAAAAAACTAAAAATATCTTACTATTGTACAGTGTTTGCAGTTTACAGGTTCTTTTAGAAAAATTGTTTCAAAAATACATGCATCTTGAGAAGATGAACCTATTATGTTTTTAAGAGACAGGGTCTAGGGACTGGAGAAATGGCTCAGCAGACAAGGCGCTTGCCTGAAAAGCCTAACAATACATATGAAAAGCCAGATACACAAAGCAGCACATGCACCTGGAGTTTGTTTGCAGTGGCTGGAGACCCTGGTGTGCCCATTTTTTTTTTGCCTGTCTCTCTTCTCTCTCTTTCTCTCTACTTACAAATAAATAAAAAAAATATTTTTGAAAGAGAGACAGACAGACAGACAGACAGACAGACGGACGGACAGACAGGGTCTTGGTATGCTGCCTATGCTGGTCTGGTCTCCAACTCCTGGGCTCAAGAGATTCTCAAACATGGTCTGCTGGCACATGCCTTTAATCCCAGCACTTAGGAGGCAGAGGTAGGAGGATCACTGAGTTTGAGGCCACTATGAGACTACATAGTGAATTCCAAGTCAGCCTCGGTTGGAGCAAGACCCTACCTTGAAAAACCAATGAATGAATGAATGAATGAATGAATGAGATTCTCCTGTCTCAGCCTTCCCACTAACTAATAGAACTATAGGCACACACTACCATACTTGAATTAAATTATCTCCATTCTAAAGATGAGAAACCTGAGATTCCGAAAAGTTAAATGTCTTATTCAGTCAAGTTAGACATTCAATTAATAAGCAGAGCCAGGACTTAATTCAAAACTTTCTATTCTGAGTTCTAAGTTTCTGTGCCACCCCACCAGGCCCCAACATTATGGACCAAATCTAAAATCAAACAGAATATGTAAAAAGCACTTCACTATTAAAAAGACCTAGAAAGGATTTTACTATGAAGCTCTTCATTCAGGGATGTACTAAAAAAGTGTCTATGCTCAGGAACTACCTGAGAAATTTAATCTTAAATGTGGTCCAAGCAACAGAATTTACAAAACCTGCCCAGGGGATAACAACATGCACAAAGGTGGGGCCCTCCCTATCTAAATCTAATGATAAAAAATACCAACTGTGGGGCTGGAGAGATGGCTTAGTGGGTAAGACATTTGTTTGCCTGCAAAGCAGAAGGACCTGAGTTCCATTCCCAGTACCCACGTAAAGCCAGATGCACAAGGGGGTGTGTGTGTCTGGAGTTGGTTTGCAGTAACTGGAGGCCCTGGCCTGCCCATCTATTCTCTCTCCCTTTCTCTCTCTCAAATAAATAAAATATTTTTAAAAAGAAATAGCAACCATGCTTTGCAAACATGTTTTCCCAGTCTCATCCTGTTGTATTTTTACATTCCCCTTTTATAATAATCATAACTTTTAAATTTTTGTTTGTTTTTCAAGGAAAGGTCTCACTCTAGCCCAGATTGACCTAGAAGTCACTCTGTAGTGCCAGGCTGGCCTTGAACTCACAACAATCCTCCTAACCTGTCTTCCCAAGTGCTGGGACTAAAAGTGTATGCCACCATGCCCAGCTTATTTTTTAAATTTTCTTGAGAACTTTGAATATATGAATATATCATATTCCCATAAGGTTATACTCTTAAGTCAATTTTCCCTACTCCCCAAAATCATCACTTATTAGAATGGCATGTCAAAAGTAAAAAAGTCATAAGCCAGGCGTGGTGGGCACACACCTTTAATTCCAGCACTTGGGAGGCAGAGATAAGAAGGACTGCTATGAATTTGAGGCTACCCTGAGACTACATATGTGAATTCTAGGTCAACCTGGGCTAGAGCAAGACCCTACTTCCAAAAAAAAAAAAAAAGGTATGAAAGTCAAGATGTGACTTTTCTCTAATGAAAACATAAAATACTCTATTGAAATTGCTTTTTTAAAAAAATTTTTTTCTTTTTGGTTTTTCGCAGTAGGGTCTTGCTCTACTCCAGGCTGACCTGGAATTCACTAATGTAGTCTCAGGGTGGCCTTGAACGCATGGCAATCCTCCTACCTCTCTGCCTTCCGAGTGCATGCGCCACCATGCCCGGCTAAATTTTTAATTTTTAAGATGATCTCACTGTGAAGCACAGGCTGGTCCTGAATTCAAGATCCCTCTGCTTCTGCCTCTGCCTCCTAAGCTGGGGACAACAGGCAGATGTCAGCACACCCAGCCAGTTACATCCATTTGAGGAATAGAAAGTGTTATGTACATTAAACATAGTAATAGTTTAGATATTTAACAAACAAATTATATGCCAATTACCATACAAAAATTAATTAACATACAAAATTCACATACATGTTTAAATTAACATACATTTTAAAATACTGAATATCAGACCAATCTTACCTTTTGCAGACTTGTTGGATTCAACTGAGTTTTGTCAATTATTTTTATTGCAACCTAGAAAAAACAAGTATTTACAAATTTTCAGAATAGACTAGTAATAGTTTTGCAAATTCTTACACATATGCCATTTTTAAAAAACAAGAGGCCAGGTATGGTAGCACATGCCTTTAATCCCAGCACTCGGAAGGATTGATGTGAGTTTGAGGAAGTCAGCCTGGGATAGAGTAAGACCCCACCTTAAAAACCATAAGAATGAAGGTTTCATGCAAAAAGTATTATAACATTTGGGCTGGAGAGATGGCTCAGCCGTTAAGGTGCTTGCCTGGTAAGCCTAACAACCTGGGTTCGATTCTCCCCAACTACATTAAGCCAGATGCACAAAAGTTCATTTGCAGTGGCTGGAGGCCCTAGCTCATCCATTCTCTCTGCCTGTCTCTCATCTCTATCTCCCCGCTTACTTATATAAGTATTGTACGATTTTATACTTAAGTTACTTAGAGTACTGGAGAATTGGTTCAGCAGTTAAGGTGCTTGCCTGCAAA
>PVHP010036455.1:0-18701 GCA_004024765.1 Zapus hudsonius | reverse complement strand
AGCGAAACTGTGGTATATTTACACGATGGAATTTTACTCAGCTGAAAGGAAAAATGACATATCAAAATTTAGGAAAAAATGATCTGACCTCGAGCAGATCTTACTAAGCGAACACTCAAAAGAACAGAGAATCAAACGCTGCATATTCTCCCTCATATGCGGTCCTTAACCAGGAAAACCGTAAACTCTACACAGACTAGTAGAAAGAAGTGAGAGGTTATGAATGAGGGGTAAGGGATGGGGGAGGGGAATAGCTTAAGCATGAGGCTTAACCAAATTAGATTCAAAAACATAAAATCCTCACGAGCATACTGTAACCTATTGAGCAAGTAGTGGGCGTCGACTGGCAAGAGGGGCCATGAATAGTAGGGGAGAGAGTCTAAGCCTGTGAATAAATGATCAGTCCCTGGTCCCAGCCACCGGTTCCTTCCCTCACTGAGCTGTTGACCAAAGTGACCCATGAGGTTCCAAAAACAAGACAGAATTCTGTCAAAGCTCTTGAATGCCCTCCCCAGGCCTGAGGCAAAACCCAGTTGCTGAAGAAACCACAGAATGCCATCGATCAGCATCAAGAGACCCTTCGAGGTCCAGAATGGTTAACCAGCCCCCAGATGGCAGTTAGTGCGGTGCTGGAAGGCACTACACAAGCTGCCAGTGGAAGCTGATCAACGACAGCTGGAGTAAACAGAAATCACTGGCATGAAACAGAGTCTGCGGCCATGCTACTGGCCACACCTCCTACTGGGATAGAACAGCAAACCAAGAAAGGAGCACTTGTGCAATGGAAGAGCCTGGGCCCGGGGGAGACAATCAACAGCTTTTAAATTTGGCCAAATATTCCACTTAGTGAGGGGGAGCCCTTGACTGGAACTGGGGATTCAGGGTGATATGCACCGGATCCCGTACTCTTGGGCTCCCAAGAAAAGATGCACTCTGGGAGTGATTGACGGGGAGGCTACTAAAAATAGAATCTAGGTAATCAAGAATAGTGTGTATTTGTTAACCTATACTAATCTCACTCTCCGATGGAGATTGTGTTTCTATTTTTCAGGATGCAGCGAGGGAGCTGTGGCCCATTTAACCCTACCAACCGACTGTAGGCAGATAGCTGAGATCATGGCAAGAGATGAGCCACCACAGTTATATCGTGGAGGATCCATATGGAATCCCGCAGAGAATGACGGGCTGAACAAGATCCCATAGCCACAGCCATTTAATCAACACAGGATAAGCCAGTGAGACAGAAACCAACGATTTTTGACACAAAGACCCCTAAGTTCACAAAAGCAGCCTTAATACTTACCCACCACGGCTCAGGGAACTGAGTGGAAGAGGGGGTGGAAAGACTGTGAGAGCCGTGGTGGGGGAGACTATCCAGAGGCATGGCACCCCTCAGTAACAACACACTTTGGCCAGGAGAACCGGGCTGAATACTAGGCTATCCATGGTCCCCTGCCACAAAGACTGATCCAGACAGCCCAAGGAGGAGGATATCCAGCTGATTGGGGATGGGGGGCATTGGGGAATTGGAGATAACAACTCATTGTTTGCTCACTAAATAATGAAACTCATTATGGACAATAAAAATAAATAAATAAATAAAAAAGAGAAGCAGCAATGAGCAAATGGAACAGTAGTTGTGGTCCAGGTCTTGGTTCACCCACACCATTTTCGTTTTCCTTTAAATGAAACATTATTATGATCCCAATCTGCACAAGTCTTCCCACTCAACTGTAGCTCTGCTTATAGCAGAGTCCTAGGCCACCATCCTAGGTTGCTCAGACATGAATACTCTGCACCTAGCACTTGAAACAGGTGGGGTGAGTCTATTTCATTCAATGTTTTACTGTATACGTATCTAACATAGTGCCTGGCATATAGCAAGTATTCATATTGCTAAATAAGTGAATTTTATTATCAGCTTGACACTTTAAAAGCACAGTTCTTTAAGAAATGGCTATTTTCTTTCCTCTTTTGTTTCATTGTAATTTTTTTGGCATATGTTTGGTGTGCATGCATGTGTTTTTGCATATCAGTAGGTGCAAGGACACATGCATGTGTGTGGGTGTGGAAGCCACAGTTGATGTGTCATCTATTGCTCTCTACCTTTTTTTTTTTTTTTTAAAAAGACAGGGTCCCTCCAGAAAGCTGGAAAAGGCTATAGGTGCATGCAGCCCTATGGGAGAGAAAGGTCATTAATGGTGGTAAATAGCAGTGGACCTTGCAAGCCTCAAGATTGGCCATCCAGGCCAAATGTGCCTACTGGGCAATAGTGGCACGTCTATTGTGGGGGAAACCAACCGCTCTCTAATTGGACTATTTTTCGAGGTAGGGTCTCACTCTAGCCTAGGACGACCTGGAATTCACTATATAGACTTGAAAGGATCAAAATAGCCATAAGAACATAATTGTGTGCTCAGCCCTCCATCTTAGCTAAAAGCTGACCTCAAACAGATATTCTCATAAAAGACGACTGTGTGCCAAAAGATATCTTGCTACCCCTAGAGTCAGCCAGCAGACGATAAGATAGATAAAAGGTCCTTAATTGTCTACAGTCAGGTTATTCTGACACATCAAAGCCATACCTGCAGAAGCTTGGAAAGTCCCCAATTGCGGGTTTTTGCCCTTAAATACCCAAAATTTTAACTCTCCAGTTGTCGCATCCCCACAGCTGCTGTGCCAGTGTGTGTGTCGGATAGCCATCCGAGCTCAAGCTTGTAATAAAGATCCTCATGTGCTTGCATCAGACTTGGTCTCCCTGGTAGTCTCTGTGGGGGTCTCACTCCTCGGGCATAACAGACTCAGGGCTGCCTTGAATTCACCGGTCTTCCTACCTCTGCTGCCCCTCCTGAGTGCTGGGACTAAAGGCATGTGCCCCCATACCCGGCATTGTGTGATTTTTTTAAAGACAAGGTCTATGTAGCTAAAACTGGCCTTGAACTCCATGTGCCAGCACACTGGGAGGAATTTTTAAAAATATATTTTATTTATTTATTTGAGAGAGAGTAAGAGGCAGACAGAGAAGAGAATGGGCGCTCCAGCCACTGCAAACAAACTCTAGACACATGCACCACCTTGTGCATCTGGCTTTATGTGGGCACTGGGAAACTGAACTGGGGTCCTTTTGCTTTGCAGGCTAAAACCTTAGCCACTAAGCCATGTCTGCAGCCCTGGAAATATTTTTTGAACAATTATCATTTTAAATTTTTATTTATTTGTGTATGTGTGCATGGGTGCATGTGTACATGTGCACCAGGGCCTCTTGACAAAGCAAATGAACAAGACACTTGTGTCAATTTTTGCACCCAGTTTACATGGATAGCTTGGGAACTGAACCAGGGCTGACAGGCTTTGCAAGCAAGTACCTTTAATCCCTAAGCTATCTTCTGAGCCACAATTATTTTGTAAATCTAATTGCATAGTTTTTGAAAAAAAACACAGCAAATCACAAAAATGAAAGTGTTATGGTATCTTACCTGGCCTCTCCTGTCTGAGACTCCATCTGATTCACCCAAGATTTGTAAATATCCACAGGGTCAGTTTTGATGTTTAGAGATTTGTCATCCATAATTTCCTTCACAACAGGGGCCAAGATCTGCCTCAGGGCGTTTTGGCCCCGGGCACCACGGTTGAAACTCACAACCATCTTAATAACTGTAGGATTTCCTGTCACAATCTCTTGAATCTGATCCACCTTTGACCTATAAACAAACATCAAATACAAATTCAATTTACACTAATCTTGGAATCTGCTGATTTAAATTTAAAGATTGTGTCTCTTAGGAACAAATCAAGTCTGCCCCTAGAAGCATTTCCCAGCTCTGCACACTCAGTCACAGGGGTCATGACTGGGACCTTCATATTGGGACCAGAATCTTAACTCCATTGTTCTTTCTTTCCTGCATGGCTGAGGCCAGCTTCAAGCTCCTGATCCTCCTGCCTCTGCCCACCATGCTGGGGTTATAGGTATGCCCTACCATGCCCTGCCTGCTAATATTGACTACGTATCAAATTAATTTAGCAAATTTCTTATTCTCCCCACTCCAAGAAACAGCAACACTTGTGTATGTTTTCTTTTTGAGAGAGGGTCTCTCTATAGCCCATCTAGCTTCAAACTCCTGATCTCTTTGCCTAAACCTCCTGAGTGCTGGGATTGCAGGTATGCACCATTCCTGGGTCTTTTTTTTTTTTTTTTTTTTTTAAAGGAGGCAGGGTCTTGCTCTAGCCCAGGCCAACCTGGAATGCACTATGTAGTCTCAGGGTGGCCTCGAACTCACATCGATCCTATTCTTGCCTCCCAAGTGCTGGGATTAAAGGCATTCACCACCATGCCTGGCTTTTATAAAAATTTATTTGCAAGGAGTGAAAGACAGAGAATGGGTGCACTAGGGCCTCCAGCCTCTGCAAATGGACTCCAAATGCATGCACCACTTTGTGCACCGGGCTTTACATGGGTTACTGAACTTGGGTAGTTAGGTGTTGCAGGCAAGCACCTTAACCACTGAGCCATCTCCTCAGGCCCCCAGGTTCTTTTTAAGAGTTGTTCACATTTGGCAACAATTAGGCTATAGTAATGAGACCAAGAAAAGGCACAAGGAGAGCTGGATCCGAACTATGAGGATCTAGGCTGGTGGGAGAGGTCTTGGGGGGGGGGGGGCTTTGGAGAATTTGGTACACACTTGATCTCCTCCTGGAGCGCAGTCTTGAAGAGTCGCAGGAGCAGGTACTCTTCTCGCTGGTTGGATGCATAGTTGTAGAGTGTGAAGATGACAGAGTCCATGAACTTGGTAGACTTATTCTGAGGCATCTGAAAAATCAGCTTGGCCAGATAGGTGGGATTGGTCTAAAATCAAACAAGGAATAAGATTTCTAAATAATATAAAGGCTGACAAAAAAAAAATCAAGTTTTTTTTCAGCTTCAAGGATTAGAATATACAGAATAAAAATAAGCATCAGAAAAATACAATAGCCCTTCACATATGCCTCGGTGGAAATCATATAAGACTCCCCAAGGGATTTGTGAGTAAGGCTTTTCTGTGGGAAAGTGAATGAATTTTACACTTACTTGCAGTAAGTAAAAGAGGTGCTGATAAGCTTCCAATTTCTCTCTCTTTTCCTTGCTCAAAGCCTTGAGACCTCCTTTCTGCTTATTTATCATCATCATATCAGACAATTGTTCCTTATTTTTCTTGGTAAGTTTTTTACTGTGGGAAACCACATCCTATAAACAAAAACCGGTACACACAGATCAAAAGGTTTCAAAGCAGAAGCTATGGGCATTATGAAAAGGTCTTCTGCCTGAGCTACCTCAACCCTTCCTATAGCAAACTTAACATAAAGACCCTGAGCCACGGGGCCTGAAGAGATGGCTCAGTGGATCAAGGTGTCTGCTTATAAAGACTGGTAGCCCAGGATCGATTCCCCAGTAATTATGGAAAGCCAAATGCACAAAATGGGACATGCACCTGAAGTTTGTTTACAGTGGCAAAAGGCCCCGGCATGTCTATTCTCTCTCTCTCTCTCTCTCTTTGCTTGCAAATAATAAACAAAATAGTTAAAATGTAGAACACAAAATTATTGTGTGTGGAAATGGGGAAGATTTTTACATTTTCTTCAATTTTTTCTACTAAATGTTTTTATTTCTTATACAACTTAAAAGAAAATGTTAATGCTAAGAAGTCTCTGTTAGAAGAGCACCAAGTGCTCCATACCCTGCTGGAACTGGGCCATACCTGCAGTGTAATCTTGTTTTTCACTAGCAGTCCAATTTTGATGTCCATGAGATTGAGGTCATTCTCCAACTGCTGGTTGGATCGGATGAGGGTAATGACTTCCTCCCGCATCTTCATGAGATCAAGTTCCTCCTGAAAGTCTTGGTCACTTTGGTCCAGGAGGTGGACAAATTTCCGAACCACAATCATAGGAGGATCCTCAGCATTGACTGACAGAAAGAAAATATTCATCAATCAAATCTACTGAGTCAGTAGGAAAGATTCCAAAGCCTGGGAAGGTAGCGGCAGAGTGACAAAAGTAGCTTTAGTGACACAAAGGTACTGTCTGAGATATGCTAGGCAGCTATCCAACACAGTCTCTCCAGTCATGTTACTGCTATGTTATCACAGGCTAACGTACACGGCAAGCAGCAAGACATCTTGCCATGTGTTAGCACAGGGACTTCAATCCCAAGTGGCACTCCCCCCCTTCCTGAAACCTTGTGCCTTCAGGACAAGCAAAGAGCCCCACTGAGAATGGTCCTGAGCGAAATTACTCACTGAGAGTCTTGTAGTCATCACGAGCTTTGTTGGCCCGAATGAAAGCCTGGATTTTGATGATGTCATTGATCTGAGGAACAGAGAAGAGATTCCTTCACTACTAGTTCCCCAGATACCCAGCAGAACCAAGGAGACTGCTCTTACACCCCAGGGTACCTACATGGTCTCGGAAATACTGCAGCCGATCTCTGTAGCGCTTTCTAGCTTGATGCATCCTTGCCAGGGACTGAATCTGTGGAAAAGGGGTCCTGGAACTTAGCAGAGTCCTTTATCTCATCATGTCATATGAACCCCACATGGAGGAACCGCTGGGGCTACCATACCTTCACAACTTCATCTTTGTGGGAGCGCAGGTAAGCTAAACGATCTTGATATGCCTTCTTCTGCTTGTATCCTCTCCACTGAGACTGAAGGCATCAAATAGGATATATGGCATTATTTCCCAAGAATCAGTAAAAGTTTTTAAAAATATCGTACCCTGCTGTATTATCCAAGCAGAACTGCAAGATGAAGCTTCAGAAAGGAGCACCTCTAAGTGATGGAGGAAATGTTGGCATAGACCACCAAGAGGATACAATGGCTAAATAGACATTAGCATAACATTTAACATAGGTTTGCCTGCCTTCCTTTTTTTTTTTTTTTTTAAACAAATCAGTAAGGCATTTAAAATATTTTTATTTATTCATTTTCAAGCAGAGAGAAAAAGAGAGAGAGCACCAGGGCCACCACCTTGTGGGTCTGGCTTATGTGGGTCCTGGGGAATTGAACCCAGGGCCTTAGGCACTGGAGGCGAGTGCCTTAACTGCTGAGCTATCTCTCCAGCCCTGTTTGTTTTTTAAGATAGGGTCTTGCCCAGGCTGATCTGGGATTCACTATGTAGTCTCAGGGTGGCCTTGAATACACGGAGATCCTTCTCCTATTTCTGCCTTTCAAGTACTGAGATTAAAGGTGTGTGCCACCATGTCTATGTCTAGCCTTGTTTTATCTGTTTGATTTAGTACTGAAGATTGAATCTAGGGCCTCTTGCATGGTACCAAAGTGCCCTACCACTGAGCTGTATCTCCAGCCTACACTTGACACATTTTAAAATGCAGCCACACAGATTCAGTCATTGGTTACCCTTATTGTTATCAGGTGAGGACAGCATATTGACATCTTCACTTTACAGCTTCACTGTGTCTGACAGCAGTGAAGCCACAATTCCTAACCCAGAATCCTTTATGTGACAATGCTTTCTTGATGATGAAGCAAAAACCAGTATTTTTATCCAGGTTCAAATCTTACCCACAAAGTGCAGAAAGACACAGAGAGGTGCCCAACACAGAACACCACTAGGCACAGTGATTATAAAGAGGATGTGAGGTTAGAAGAAACACACAAATTCAATTTGAAGAGCTGACAGTTTATTCTCCCTGCTCTAGAAGCCCACTTGCTGTGTGAAGTACCTGAATGCAGGTGATAGCAGGGATCTGTTTCTTCAGGAAGTTCATCCTGGATCGGAATTCCTGTCGAACTAAGTATCCGCGGCAGCAGGCTTGCAGCTTGGTGATCAAACCTTCGTTGGCCAGCCAAAGCTGTTCTCGGTTATATGCGGCAGTCACCCCAGAGATGGAACTCTGAAAAAGTACTTAGTCACACTCAGATGCATGAGAATAGACACGACGTGTCACCCATGGGCAATTTTGAGCAAACACAGTGTGGTAAGGCCCTTGGGAAAGCTCCTCAACAAGGGGAGAGAGCTGACAAGTTCTTTTGCTATTTTTCCTTTTCCCCTACTTTCTGCCTTGACCACTACCTGATGGTTAGAGTTCCATGTTGTCATTGGGGATGACAAGATGACCTTGAGAATGGCTGCTATGTGTTAAGAATGTCGGAGCACTAAGACAGAGAACACCTGGTGTCATGGAGCCAAGCACACCTTCCCTGAACTGCCAAGGTCCAGAATTATCTTTTGTAAGAGGGACAAAACATGACAGACAGACACATTAAAAAAAAAAAAAAAAAAAAGAAAAAGCCCTTAGCCATACTATTTTGGCTTTTTTCCCTGGTCAAGCAGTATCTGAGGTATCTGCTGGAATTTCAGGGAAACCTGGCAGTACTAGAAAGGGTTAAGTGTGGAGGTGCGGATCTGAGGATCACAGCACAAAGGTGAGCGCTAGAGCCACAGGCCTGAATGAGATCACTCAAAAGAGTGTGAAGAAGAAAAGAGGGTCAACAGAACCCTGACGCAATTTTGGCATCAGCCGGGTGTGGTGGCTCAGGGAGGTAGAGATTTGAGGCCAGCTTGGATACAGAGTGAGTTCTAAATCAGCCTGGCGAGGGCAAGACCCTGTCACAAACAAAGATAAAAAAGGACCATCAAAAGCAAAAGCAAGATTGCTCAGGGTTAAGTGTGTTTCCTGTGTAAGCACGAGAGCCTGAGGGTGTCCTGAAATGCCCAAATTCAAATCTTTGAATCTCCAGATCCCATGTAAAACAGCTGGGTGTGACCATGAGTGTAACTCCAATCCTGCAAAGGAGACCAGAAACCAAGAAATCCTCCAAACGTGCAAAAAATAGCAGGCTCTGGTAACGGCTCAAAATGAGAATGGGCAGAGAGCAGCTTGGACACTTCATGTTCTGCTCTGGCCCCCTCAGGCAGGCACTCACCTCCCCACGCCCAGAGAGAGTGCATGGGATGATGTGAAGTAACATGCACTGCATACATCTCACTCCCCACACATTATACACACATACACAAGTAAAACAATAACAATGATGAGTTGAAGAGTCACAGAATTGCACTGGAGAAGCCAAAAGATTTGAGAGTTTAAGGGAGGTGTGCCAGAGACTTTCTAAATGCAATTGATAATTAAAAGGTTTCTAATGAATTCTAAAGTAAGAGCTTTACTAAAGAGGAGAAGGAGAAGGTAGGCAGGAAGCCATACTGTTGTGAGCTAAGAAGTGAATGGTAACTGGGAATGAATTTGTGAGGGATAGGCTAACTGTCAAGGCACCAGATAAAAACAGAGTATGAACATAGAAAAAGTCAGGTTGGGAAGATGGCTCACTGATTAAAAGCACATGTTTGCAAAGCCTAGTGGCCCAGGTTCAATTCCCCAGTATCCACATAAAGAAAAGTGGTGCATGCATCTGGAGTTCATTTGCAGTGGCAAGAGGCCCTTGTGTGCCCATCCTCTCTCTCTCCATTGCAAATAAATAAAAACTTTTTTAAAGTTAAAAAAAAATAAGATAAAGGACCTATGAATATATATATATATATATATATATATATATATATATATATATATATATGTTAATACTTAAAATACAGTCCTTGGACCAGCAACAGCGTGACCTGGCACTTGTCAGAAATGTGGCTTCTCAGGCTGTGCCTTGGATAAGAATCTTTATTTTAACAAGATCCTTGTACACCTCCATACTTTAACCCTTTCTAGTACCACCAGGTTTCCTCTAGAAATCCAGCAGATACCTCAGACACAGTCTGACCAGGGAAACAGCCAAAATTGTATATAAGGGCTTTTTTATTTTTTTAAAAAAATATTTTTATTTATTTGCATGTAGAGAGAGATAGAAGACAATCAGAGAGAATGGGTGTGCCAGGGCTTCCAGCTGCTGCAAACAAACTCCAGATGCAGACACCCCTTTGTGCATCTGGCTTTATGTGGGCACTGGGGAATTGAACTCAGGTCGTTAGGTTTTGCAGGCAAGCACCTTAACCACTGAGCCACCTCTCGGGCCCCTTTTTAATTTTTTTTTTAAGTGTGTGTTTACCTGTCTTGTTTTGTCCCTCTTACTAAAGGTGATTCTGGACCTTGGCAGTTCAGGCAATCACTGATCTGGGAGACAGAGTAGAATAATAGAAAACGAGAAGGAGACAAGGCTTGCAAGGAACTGGCAAGAGGATGGCATCAGGCATCAGGTGATAATATGAACAACGAATGAGCTTTGGAAAGCAGAGATTTTTCCCTCCAGGGAGAAAATGATGAAGAATCAAGGGAAAATCCAGATAGGATGAAAAGTGCACAGTAGAGATGGCAGGGAGGACACATGATGGACACTATTCTATTTCTTAGGAGGAAGTAGGAGATTAGGTCATGGGCTGAAAGGAGGAGAGCATCAGTCACATTCCCCCCACCCCAACTTTAATTCTGAGGCCACATTCAAATTACCACCTAAGCCTGAGTGTGCCTATGGAGGTTGGTGAGATTCTCAAAGGTGTGTGTGGCTTAATCAGAGTTAGAGACCACTCTGCTCCAAGAAGCAGCCTGAACTCCTTAGCACACTGGTCAACACCATTTCTCTTTCCTTAAATGGTCCTTGTTTTTCCAGTCCTCACTGACTTTCCTTACAATGTGCATTCTGTCCAAACTAGCTTTTCCTCTCTTACCTGCTCAAATGTAACCTAGGCTGTCTTCCTCCAGGACAGAATTAAACTTTTCCTTAACACGTCCATGATGTGCTGAAACTAGAGTCCCAACTGGCTGCGTTCTGGCTGTGGTGTTTACAACACTGCGTGGCTGGATTATCTGAATTTTCATTAATGATCACACAATTTACCACACTAAATTGTACAATTCAGATATTATTAATTTAGGCTTCATCATCCCTTCCCCAACCATAGTTTCTCCAAAACAGCTCATTATACAGCCTACATTTGAGTCTGGAGCATCAGACCACATGTGTTGCTCCCCTGAGCTAATATTACCCCTAAACCATTTTCTCTCAGATCCTTCTTATGTGAAGAAAGGTGACCTACCTGGATCTCCTCCCGAGAAAGTTGCATAGAATTCTGCACAAAGTCTGGGGGTTCATCCCATCCTCCTTCCTGGGTCTCCAGATTATGGTAATAATAATATCCACCTTTCACCCAGTGCTTCACCCACTTGCTGTTATTGTCTCCTGGCCAAAATCAATAAATAATCAATAAATAAGTAACTAAATAAAGGACAGATGAAACATCCCAGAGCCACACTTCCCACATTTATGTGACTAATGCTATGGGATTATTCTAGTAAGCTTTCATACTCTAAATGAAGACCATCAGTGCTCAGGAGATGGCTCAGTGGTTAAAGGACCTGCTTGCAAAGCCTGCTCGCCTGAGTTCAATTCCCTAGTACTACCAGATGCACAAAAGTAGAGCATGCATGTGGAGTTCATTTGCAGTGGCAAGAGGCATTAGTGTGCCCATTATCTTTCTCTCTGCTTGCAAATAAATAATTTTAAATGAATAGCAAATGAAAACCATTCCTAAAACCTTTTCCCTAGATCTTTGACAGTACAGGGTCATCCTACATGCTCATTAAATTGAGGCTATGTAAACTTGGTGTGGTGGTGCATTCCTTTAATCCCAGAACTCGGGGAGGCTGAGGTAAGAGGATCACTGATCACTGTGAGTTTAAGGCCACCCTGAACTACATAGTGAATTCCAGGTCAGCCTGGGCTAGAGCAAGATCCTACCTCAAAAAACCCAGAAATAAAGTAAATAAAATATAAAATAAAAATTGAGGTTATATAATGTCTAATTTATCTGATTGCATATCTGTGTTATAAAATGAAAATATCCAGGAAGTCCAATTATGGAATTAATCTTACTAACCTTGTTTCTTCCAAGTCTATGTTTAATATCTATGTTTAAGAATAGTATCCTGATAAGATGACTCACAACCATTCAGCACCTCAGTTAAGTATGAGGTCATCACATTGTTTCTATTAGAGACTACTTTTAACTGCCCATAGGCTTTGACAATCAGAGCTACTATGAAAGGCAATCAAATATTTTCATCCTTTCCACACTCATAAAATTAATATAGTTAACAGTTTTCTACAAAGAAGGGGGAAAGAGTATGTTCACAATTTAGGACATTACCTCCTTTAAAATGAGCAAAATATCTTTCCCTACACTTGTCCCTTTCCCGTGCACCTGTCCCCTCATATGTTCTCGTGCATAGCTTCAGGCACACATTCATTTTCCCATAACGCACCTGCTGCCAGCTTTGTCTTCTTAGCTTCAGCAAGGTCACTCTGGTAAGTTTGGCCACATTCAGGGATGACTCCATATAAACCAACATCAGGAGAACGAAGGGCACTCAGTGTTTTGCCAACATCACCACTTTCTATAGCTTCATTAATGGCAAAGATTCCCAAGGCAACTATCCCAGAAGAAAGTGATTAATGTAACAATCTAGAAAATACCTTTATCATACACTATGTTACCCAACTATACCTACTAGTGAACTATCCCCCCAGATTTCTCTACCTAGACCAAGATGAGCATCAAGACATGTGGCAGCCTGCCACCTGGCCCTCCAGAACAGAAGCAAACAACAGATACATACACTTCTGTGCTTCCTGGGTGTCTTTGTTTGACTGCCAGATTCCACCTTGAATTTCATCCAACCATAGCACAGCTGATTCATCCTGGGTTTCCTACATATCATTCAAAACAAAACAACAGAGCCATAAAATCAGGGTACACATGATGAGGAATCTCTGAGAGGAATAAGCTCCAAACATTAGACGTATGAATTGAATGAAAAAAGTCAGGCACCAAAAATTGGTACAAGTTGTAAGGGAAATGGTTCAGATATAAGGGAAGGATATATGAAGATGAGTTAAGTGAACGAATACACTTGGAAGGAACCCGGAGACTTTTCTAGTATGACAAGAGCCAGAGCAGGTATACAATATATAGTACTTAGTCTAGAAAGCTTCCTTTGCCCAAAATATACAGAGGTGATTAAAATTCTCTAGGACTAATCTTTTTAAGACTGTCAAACCTCACTTTATTTTTGAAATATTTTTAAAATGTATTTGCAAGGAGGAGGAGGCAGGGAGGAAGGAATGCAAAGAGGGAGAGAAGGGAAGAAGGGAGGGAGGGAGGAAGAAAATGGGTACACCAACTAGGGCCTTTTATCATTGCAAATGAACTCTAGCATATGCACCACTTTGTGCATCTGGCTTTACATGGGTACTGGGGAATTGAAACCAGGTCATCAGCTTTTGTAAGCAAGTGCCTTTAACCACTGAGCCATCTCCCCAGTCCTCAAGTCTTACTTTAAATAGAATCTTTTAGTTATCATATTTAAAACTTGGAGTTGCTATAGATGATCTAAACTTTCACCAGATTACATTTAAAAAGTTTAATGTTAAACCATTCACTGGGAACTAAAAGACAAATTTTCACGCAGACATAATAAATGATGAGGAGATAGCCAAGCCAACAAAATCCTCATTAGTCCATTGAACAGTCTAGTCTGGTAGTCTGGGTTGACCACTAGAGACAGAGGTGATATAGTAGAAGTGACTTACTTCTTCCTATTGTTTTACAGTTTTTTAAAGTGAGCATACAAAGTGATTTGTTTCAATATGGCATTTCACATATATGCCATGTCACTTGTTCTTCATCTCCTACCATTTCCCATGCACTCCTCTTGCTAGTCCCTACCTGCCTCCAAATATTCCTCCTTTCGGCTTTCATGTTATATTTCATTACTCTTTTTCCTCCCAACTCCCTCTTGTAAGAGCTCTTCTCTCATGGCCCTCTTTCTACTTTCATGACACGCATATGTAAATTTAAATCTAGAGTCTGCATATGAGAAGAATGTCTTACCTGTCCTGTTGAGTCTAGCTTATTTTGCTTAACATAATGATCTCCAGTTGCATCTCAGGCTTGCTACGTAGCCTAGGATGACCTTGAACTTCTGATTCTCCTGCCTCTACCTTATGAGTCTGAATTTCTACCATGTACTGCTTTAATTTCCTTTATGGCTGAATAAGTTGTGTATATCAACCTACATTTTTTTTTTCCGAGGTAGGGTCTTGCTCTAGTCCAGGCTGACCTAGAATTCACTATGTAGTCTCAGGGTGGCCTCAAACTCACGGCAATCCTCCTACCTCTGCCTCCAGAGTGCTGGGATTAAAGGCGTGCGCCACCACACCTGGCCATCAACCCACATTTTTTAAAAACCCATTCATGTGTTGATGGATATCTAAGCTGGTTCCATTTTTTTCTTTTATACATCTCTGTGTGTATGAGTGCAGGCACACGTGTGCCACAATACACATATGGAGGGTCAGAGGATAGCTTTCAGGTGTTGGTCTTCACCTTTCTCCTCACCTTGTTCACCACTGCTTCTGCAGAGTAAGTGGCCCCTGACATTCTAGAGGATTTTCTTGTCTCTGCCTCCCTTCTTACCTGTGCCATTATGGGACTACAAATGCCTACCACAGTGTCCTGCTTGTTATGAGGGTGCTGGGGGTTCTCAGCTCAGGCACTCATGTTTGCACAGCAAGGGCTTCATCTACTGAGCAATCTCCCCAGCCCCTGGACTGGTTCTTAGCTACTACAAATACTGTAGCAATAAATATGAATATATAAACATTTTTTAAAAGTAGCTTATTGGTGATCACTTGTTCTCAAAGGCATATACTCAGAAGTATCTTCCTGTCAAGACAATATGGTGGCACATGCCTATAATCCCAGCATTTGTGAGGTGGGAGGCAAGATGATTAGAAGTTCAAGGCCAGCCTGGGTTATATGAGACCCTGTTCAAAAACAAACAAAGAAACAAACAAACAAAAAGCAAAAGGAGGGTTGAAGATGCTTGCCTAGAATAAATGAGGCCCTGGGTTCAATCCTCAGCACTACATAAACCAGCCATGTTGTGGTTTTGCACAGCTATAATCCTAACACTGGGGAGGTGGAGGTAGAAGAGCCAGAAATTGAAAGCCACCTGTGGCTACATGGGGAATTCAAGACTGTGGGAGAATAGGCAGTCAGCCAGGTGGGCCCCTCTGATCTCACACTTTGCCACACCTACCTCAGTTTGTCCTGGGTTTGTCACGGCCTATCCCAGCATTAGCCTAGCATGCAGCCCACCCAGTGAGGTGGGTCCCTCCTGATTCCAGACCAGTCAGCTGGTACCTTGGTGAGTGCCCTCTTCCAGCACGATTTCAAAGCCTGAGCTTATACCAAAGACCCAGTCTCTTCTTCCGCTAGGGGTCTTGGAAAAATTTCTTCCTCCTGGCAGCTTTTATGGAGGTAGGGTAGAATTGTCTCATGGATTTTACCTTTATTTCTCTAACCTCTCCTTGAAAACATGCACCTTTTAAACCCTTTCTTCCCCTCCCCCCCAGGTAGGGTCTCACTCTAGCCCAGGCTGACCTGGAATTCACTATGTAGTCTCAGGGTGGTCTTGAACTCATGGTGATCCTCCTACCTCTGCCTCCCAAGTGCTGGGATTAAAGGTGTACGCCACCACTCCGGCTAAACCCTTTCTTTCACTCAGTAGTGAATCACTCTTCTTTTCTTTTATCCCACTCTTTTTCTCCTTCCTTCTTATCCCAGTAATGTTTAAATAAAGTGTGATGTTTTTGTAAAAGTCATTCTCGGTCTGGGGTGTCAGGGTTCGAGACTCAACTCCCTTGGTCCCATAACAAGACTTGTCTAAAAAGGGGAAGGGGGGACAGAAGAAGAAATTGAGAGAGGAAGAGAGGAAAAGAAGAATCTTCCTCTTGTATTTAAAATTTTTTAAGAATCTTGCCATCATCCTCATTCAGAAAAGCAAATTATTAATTAGCACACTACGTCCATCTTCTTTCCGTGTAAGAATCAGAGGTGGAAGCTACTGAGATACCTGGTTGGATTTCAGCGGTGGGGCTGAGGTTATGTAAGCTAACTGCTTCAAAGAATAAATAAATGATGGTCCTTTGTTCAGATGTCTCTAATACCTTTATAGAAAGCAGGAGACGAATATGATGGTCTTCTCCAGAAAAGGCAAGGTACCTTGGATTTTGAAATGGCCAGGTCTGCAAGTCATATTTATGGGGTGCCCGGAAAACCTAACAAAATTAACATGCTCCTGAGGCTTACTTAAGCTACTAACAATTAGGATAAATTATAACTCAAAACATCCACTTAGGGCTAAGGGTGTAGCTCACTGGTAGAGTGCGTGCCTAACACGTATGAGGCTGTTTCATCTCCAGCACTTAGAAAAAGCTCATTTAAGGCTGGAGAGATGGCTTATCAGTTAAGGCGTTTGCCTGCAAAGCAGAAGGACCCAAGTTTGATTCCCCAGTACCCACGTAAGGCCAGATGCACAAGGTAACACATGTGTCTGGAGGCCCATTCTCTTTTTGTCTCTCTTTTTTCTCTCTCAAATAAATAAAATGTTTGAAAAAAAAGGAAAAAGCTCACTTAGATTGCCTGATGTAAATGCAAGCTGCCACAGCCCCAATGAGGCAGAATAAAGAACTCTGTCAAACACTACAACCCTGCAGCCATATGAGGCAGTGTCTGGGCTTTAGGGCCAAGTGGAAAGTTTCACTGCCCAACAGATGGAGTCAACAAAACCTCCGGGAGCCACGGCTTTCCTCCTGCCTGGCTGTTGAGAGCAGCCCAACAGCTCACCACACTGGGTGAAGCAGCCCAATCCTGAGGGTTAAAGGGTACTGTGGAAGGATGAGGCCCCCAAAAGGCACCTGAAATTGAGAAGAGTGATTTTTCTCAGATGTGGAGTTTTAGGAAGAAACATCACTTAACCAAATTATGGCAACGCTGGCCTCATCACATTTTAAGAAGCTCATAGACTTAGGAAAGGAAAAAAGTAAACAGATAAACAGAATGAAAAGCAGAGTTCATGGATGGTGGAGAACCTCGAGCCTTCCTACCGCTGGCCACACTTTATATTACTGGAAATAGAAAATGACCACACACAATCCCCTAGAGTCCTCAAAGTAAGTACTGGAAATGTTAAACAATGTCACCAATGTGCAACTACAATGAGTCAGTCATAGGCTCGTGACCATGTAAACTGAGAAGCAGCCTGAAAATCCTTGCATCATAAAATGAGAAGTACTTCCACAGAATCAGGCCATTTTTGGTTCAATTTTCGCCTGCTCTCACATGGAATATCCTGAGCAGAATCTGTTGCCAGCAAAGCTGGGAGGCTTTGCAGTGAGAAGGGTAGAGCTTGGCAAGAATTCTAACCATTCACAGTGCATCCTCCCCTGCCCATTCACGCATAGTTCTTGGGAGATGACTCGGCAGTTACAGGCACTTGCTTGTAAAGCCTGACAGCCCAGGTGCAATTCCCCAGTACCCATGTAAAGCCAGACACATAGTTCTCTGAGAAACAAGCAATAGATCTAAAGTATAAAAGGCAAGAGAAAGAGAACAGATTAGTATGGCAAGAAAACCTGACACAGAAATACTCTCCGCAGACTGAAGAAGGAATAAGAGACACATACATCACTTTATCAGAATATAAGCAAAACCCAAAATCTTCACAGTCACACTGGCTCTAAGGAGATCAGCTAAAACTGGGTTGGGGAGATAGCTTCGTGGATAAAGTGCTTGCTGCTCAAGCCTGAGTTTGACCTGAATTTACAGACTTCAGGTAAAAAGCCAGAAGCTGTGGCAGATTTCTATAATCTCAGCTGATGGTTGAGATGGGAGGTAGAGACAGAATTTCCCAGAAGCTCCAAAGCTTGGCTGAAATACATCAATTAACAGCAGCAACAGCAGCAGCAGCAACCGTAAGAATGAGGGAGCCCAGCCTCATGATGAGGTAGAAGGAGTACGTACACACACACACACACACACTGGGGCTTTTGGAGGGGGGGGGAGAGAGATTATCTAAAATTAGTACACTGAGCTGAGCAGTAACAGCCTGGGGTGGATATGGAGAACACTGAGATAAAACACATTTAAATGTGAAAAAGGCATATAAAACATCCTAGTGTGGGGCTGGGGAGATAGCTCAGCTGGGGAAGCACTTGCCTTACAAACATGAGGATCAGAGTTTGATTCAGATTTACATATTCATGAAAAAGTTTCAAGAGTGGAGGCACATGCTTGTAACACCAGAAGTGGAGAGGCAAAAACAGAGGATCCCTGGGGCTCTAGCTTCACTGGAGAGCTCAAGGCCAACAAGAGACTTGGTATCAAAAAGGGGAGGTGGCATTACTGAGGACGATACCCAAGGTTGTCCTCTAGCCTCGACACACATACACATACACATACACACACACACACACACACACACAATTTTTTTAAAGATATTTTTATTTGCAAGCAGAGATAGAAAAAAAGGGAGAGCAAATGGGTATATGAGGGCCTCTTGCACCTGTAAATGAACTCCAGATGCATGTGTTACTTTGTGTATTTGGTTTTATGAGGGTCCTGGGGAATTGAGCCCAGGCCATCAGGCTTTGCAAGCAAGCCCCTTTAGTCACTGAGGCATCTCCCCAGCCCCATGACTTTTTTTTTAAGGTTTTTGAAGTAGGGTTTCACTGTAGCCCATGTTGACCTGAAATTCACTATGTAGTCTCAGGGTGGCCTTGAACTCATGGCAATCCTACCTCCCATCCTGAGTACTGGGATTAAAGGTGTGTAGCACCACGACCGGTTTACCATTAAAAAAAAAA
>PVHP010036454.1:0-17837 GCA_004024765.1 Zapus hudsonius | reverse complement strand
CATAGTTCCCTGAGTCGTGGTGGATGAGTATTAAGGCTGCTTTAAGGTTGTGAGCTTAGGGGTCTTTGTGTCGAAATCGTTGGTTTCTGTCTCACTGGCTTATCCTGTGTTGATTGAATGGCTGTGGCTGTGGGCCCCTTGTTCATCCCGTCATTCTCTGCGGGGTTCCATTTGGATCCTCCACGATATGACTGTGGTGGCTCCTCTCTTGCCAGAAGAGCTCCTCATATTTCATGACACATGTGGAGAGACATCATGGACCTATTTCTACTCAATTCCAGCCAATGTTGAAAAAACAAAGACAAAAACGTTTCTAACCAATTGTACGCACATTGAAATTTATTAGCAGATCTTATGCTAAAAATGGTAGTTTGTCAAAGACAAAATTCTCTTAGAATCTAATCCAACTCACCAGCCCTGAATTCCCTGGAAAGCCAAGGAAAGATGAGTGCCAGCAGCCATGCCTGTGGCACTCCATGGAAACAGGTGACAAGGCCTCCTCAATGCTGAAACGGCACCGGAATTCTACGTGTTGGGTTCATTTGGTTGTTTAACACAGAATTTTTTGTGTAATAGCCTACATTTTTTCTTTTGGGGAGAAGTCATTTTGGACAAGTAAATGACAGCGTTTCTGGGTTAAGTATCACTGGTCAGAAAAACACCGCTGGGTTAAGCGTGGATATTGCATCGCACGATTGCATCATTCCAAGTAGAATCACTCGAGTCATTGCCACAAGCAACATGGAGATCCTGAAGAAGGTGCATGGAATATAAGGGGGAAACTTTTTTTTATATTCAGTGATTCCAAAGAACATTCTAGTTTTAACTACAGACTGCATTCAAGTTTTATTTTCACATTCATGGTGTTTCTTTTTGTTTTGTTTTGTTTTTTTGAGGTAGGGTCTCACTCTAGTCCAGGCTGTCCTGGAATTCTGTAGTCTCAGGGTGGCCTTGAGCTCATGGGCGATCCTCCTACCTCTGCCTCCCGAGTGCTGGGATTAAAGGCGTGCACCACCACGCCCGGCTTTAGTTTTTAACTTAAATGAACGCTGTGACAACGCTTCAAAGTGATATGGTGATAAGATCTAAACTAGAATTGATACTGTGCCACTTGTAGATATCATTTGTTTATTTTTCCAACAGCATTTCATATTTTCACTATATCTGAATCACATGAGATTGATGACACTACAGGGATTGCTAGTAATTGATCTGTTTTTAGATTACTGGATTTAGTCCAGTTGCATTTATAATTTATAAATATTAAAGCAGCACAGGAGCTGTTGCCATCTCCAAAAATGTAAGTTAAAAATCAATTTTACCTGGGCTAGAGCAAGACCCTACCTCAAAAAACAAAAAAAAAAATCAATTTTAGCAAGGAATAGTGGCACACATCTATAATCTTAGTACTTGGAAGACGGGGAGAAGCAGATGAGGAGTCCAAGGTCATCACTGCTACATGGTGAGTTCAAGGCCAGCCTGAGCTACATAAGACCCTATCTCAGGGCTGGAGAGATGGCTCAGTGGATAAGGCACTTGCCTCCAGTGCCTAAGGACCCTGGTTCAATTCCCCAGGACCCACATAAACCAGACCCACAAGGTAGTGGCCCTGGTTTTCTGTCTGTCTGTCTGTCTGTCTGTCTGTCTGTCTGTCTGTCTGTCTGTCTCTCTCTCTCTCTCTGCTTGAAAATGAATAAATAAAATATTTTTTTAAAAAAGACCCTATCTCTAAATAAATAATAAGGTTAGGGAGATGGCTCAGTGGTTAAAGGCGATTCCTATGCAAGCCTAGTGTCTGGAGTTCGAATCCTCAGAGCCCACATAATGTCAGGTTACAGAGGCACGTTATCTATAACTCTAACACAACTATGGCAACGGGAGGCAGAATCAGGAGAATCCCAAGTGTTGCAGGCCAGCTAGTCTGGCATTTGCAGCAGAAGCAGTAAGAAAGACCCCGCCTCAAGCACACACACCCCACAAATACTTTAAAAATCAATTTTATTTCTCCATTTTGAAAAGAAATGAAGACTCATATATGAAAACATAGTTTTTATTTTCTCATTCAGACTCTTGTGGTTTACTTTTACAAAATAGCAGACAAATTTGGTTCTTTACATTAATACAGACTATGTAACACATTGAAATATATATCTCTATATATATCTCACTTAGGTTATAAACACACAGTAAATTCAGCATCACTTAAACAGCCACCATGTTTTTCACATAATTAGCATCATCAGGAGATAAGCACTGTTTTGGGCTTAAATATATAAATAGTCTTTGAGGCTTTTTGTAGTTACAGAAGCGGGCCTAAAAACTACCACCCCCTCCAAAGTGCTGAACTGCAAAGTACAATTTTGTTATCATGCCTTAGTGAGACTTAAAATTATAGAAAGCCAGAAAGAACTATTCACTTTGGTGCAATTACTGTTGGTATATTAATTACGATTTTAAGATGCAAACTATGGGAACCCAAAGGGGCCACTTCTGAAACTGCAGTGGCTGAGTTCTTTGAGGTCCAGCCATTTTGTAAGCCAAGTGACAGTTACGCCCACTAGTCGCTTAATTGTGATAGAGAGAGGCTGCATAGGGGCTCTCTTCATCTCTGAAAAAAGAAACAAAGCAGAACCAGTGTTTATGCCTTATTCGGAAGTATTTAATGTATTAAATGCATACTGAAATATATTCAAATTTTATTTTTATGTTTTTTTTTTTTTTTTTTCGGTTTTTCGAAGTAGGGTCTCGCTCTAGCCCAGGCTGACCTGGAATTCACTATGTAGTCTCAGGGTGGCCTTGAACTCACAGCAATCCTCCTACCTCTGCCTCCCGAGTGCTGGGATTAAAGGCGTGCGCCACCACGCCCGGCTATTTTTATGTTTTTAATATACCTCCTCTTTCTGAAGAGGACTTGAAATTAAACATAGTGACTCGTGTCTGTAATCTTAACCCTTGGGAAGCTGAGGTAGAAGGATTGCCATGAGTTGGAGGACAGCCTGGGCTACAAGGGAAAAGGGGAGATTTGAGGTAACTAAGGGCTTTATATATAACAAGATGAATAAAGTAGAAATAAAAATAAGGACTGAGGAAAGGAGAAGAAATATTATAAGAGTTGAACCTAGGCATTCATTTTAGTTACAAGTTCCCAGTAGCAAGAGGGGAAGGAAACACAGCAGGTCGTGTGTCTTCTTGAAATCAGAAAGACAGACAGCAACTCCATAAGCAAAAAACAGGGCTGTCCTAGAACCAAATTAAAAAACAAAGAGAAAAGCTCTTGGGCAAGACATCTTCCACAAGAGACAGCCATTCACAAGTAGCAGGCAATGTCTTTGACAAGCTTCTAAGGGTGGGGAGATTTTTTTTGTTTTTCGAGGTAGGGTCTCGCTCTAGCCCAGGCTGACCTGGAATGCACTCTGTAGTCTCAGGCTGGCCTTGAACTCACGGCGATCCTCCTGCCTCTGCCACCACGCCCGGCTGTGAGTAGGTGTTTTACAAGGCTTCCCTTGAAGGCGCCAGGAGATGCTCCCACTTGGCTGCTCCCCGGAATTGCTAACTGTCCAGTGTGCTATTAAGTGAACAGGCAAACTTCTGCATGAAGTACCAGGCAGAGGCCCAACAGCAAAGCCTATAGAATAGCTCTGTTTAGATTTCCCCTATCAAAGATGTCTTTCCAGGGGACTGGAGAGATGACTCAGTGGTTAAAAGTGCTTGCTTGCAAAGCCTACTGGTCCAGGCCCGATTCCCAAGCACCCACATAAAACCAGATGTACAAAGGCGCGTGCATGTGGAGTTTGTGAGCAGTGGCAAGAGGCTCTGGTGAGATCATTCTCTTTTCTCTCTCATATTAAATAATTTTATTTATTTATTTATTTTTGGTTTTGGAGGTAGGGTTTCGCTCTAGCCCAGGCTGATCTAGAATTCACTATGTAGTCTCAGGGTGGCCTCAAACTCATGGGATCCTCCCACCTCTGCTTCCTGAGTGCTGGGATTAAAGGTGTACACTACCATGCCCAGCTCTAATTTTTTTAAATATTTTATTTATTCATTTTCAAGGAGAGATACAGAGAGAGAGAGAGCGCACACCAGGGCCACCACCTTGTGGGTCTGGCTTATGTGGGTCCTGGGGAATTGAACCTGGGGCCTTAGATACTGGAGGCAAGTGCCTTAACCGCTGAGCCATCTCTCCAGCCCTAAATTTTTTTAAGATGCTTTTCCAGGCCTAGCAGGTCTGCTGGAGAGTGCTTGCCTGGCACACAAGAAGCCCCAGATCTGCATAAGAAGGGGTGTGATGATGGCACCCATGATCCCAGCACTCAGTTGGTGGAAGCAGAAGGATCGGAAGTTCAAGGTCATCTTCAGCTATATAACAAGTCTGAGGCCATCGTGGGCTACATGAGACCTGTCTCAGGAAAATAAAATAAAAAGCATCCTTCTGGAATTAAGATGGTTGGTCAAAGAAAGACATGTTAGCAACTTTTCAGCCTGTGCCATTCACACCAGGAGTCTTTACCTGCTCTCCTCTTTGAGCTTCTTGGCTGCCTGAGTTGATAACTTGATCTGCACGTCTAGTCTCTGCAGGAAGTCTCTGGCTGACACTTCCTCCTCCTCAGGAGGCGCAGGCTCAGGCTCTGATTCCTGAGGGCTGCGAGGAGGGAGCTCTTCCCCAGCCATTGGCTCCTCTTCTTGACCAACACTGCTATCAGCAGTTTCCATTTCTGGAGAATCAATGGCGTTAAGTCCATTAAACAATGAAGGCTTCTCTGACATAATCGGGATGCTCAAAGTTTTCTTCAGAAATATACAGTCATTGGTAAATAGTTTATTGGCCCTTTTGATCTGTTCCATCTAAAATACAAAAAAGGAAACAGAGTTACATATGACCAAGTCCAGGCGGGGTCTATAACACTCCTAAGTAAAATGTGGGCGACTGTCTCTGACTTAAGTTTCGGTTCTGAGTTCATCACCTCCATAGATCCCACCCACTACGTCAAGAGATGGCATGAAAAAAGAAATACTCTTTTTCCCCTAAATAGGCAGCTTTTAACATATATTGATATTTAACAGACAGTTTTTAACCTCAGTGGCCCTAACATTTCAGCATTTATTTAATAAATTTCATCCTTATTTGAACATTTCTGTTATCTGAACTCGTGTGTGTGCCTTGTGTAAGCACACATGCATGTGTGTCTGCACATGTGCACAAAGGGCGGCGGACACCTCCAGTGTCATTCTCAGAAATGTCAACCACCTTTTCTTTTGAGACAGGGTCTCTTAGTGGTCTGGAACTCACCAAGTAGGTTAGTTAGGCAGGCTAGCCAGTGAGCCTGGTAGCCATCTGTCTGCACCTCCCCAGTGCAGGAATTACAAGTATCTAAAACCGAGGAGGGTCAGGAGTTCAAGGTCATCCTCGAAAACAGAAAGAGTTCAATACCAGTTTGGGCTACATGAAGGAAGGAAAAGGAATAAGGAGATTGGGGAGATAGCTCAGTGCTTGCAGATGCTGGCTTGCAAAGCATGACAGCCTGGGTTTAACTCTCCAGTTATCCAGATAAAGCCAGATGAGCATTCATTTGCAAGAGAGCCCAGCATGGCCGGCCACACACACACACACACACACACACACACACACACACACACACACACACACACACGACATTTTTTTTTTTGTTTTTGTTTTGTTTTGTTTTGTTTTTGAGGTAGGATCTCACTCTAACCCAGGCTGACCTGGAATTTCACTCTGTAGTCTCAGGGTGGCCTCAAACTCATGGTGATCCTCCTACCTCTGCCTCCCAAATGCTGGGATTAAAGGCATGTGCCACCACGCCCGGCTATGACATTGGGAGCTTGGTGTGGTGGCGCACACCTTTAATCCCAGCACCCAGGAGGCAGAGGCAGGAGGATCACCATGAGTTTGAGGCCACCCTGAGACTACAGAGTGAATTCCAGGTCAGCCTGGGCTAGAGTGAGACCCTACCTCGGGGAAAAAAAAAAAAGGAAGGGGGCTGGAGAGACGGCTCAGTAGTTAAAGGCATTTGCTAGCCAGCCTGACAGCCTGAGCCTGATGCCCCGGTGCCTGTGTAAAACCAAATGCACAAAGCAGCACATGCATCTGATGCATCTGGAGGTTATCTGCAGACAAGAGGCCCTGGTGTGCCCATTCCACCCCCATCTCTTTCCTTGCAAATAATAAACATTTTTAAAGGTGGAAGAAGAGGGAGGAAAGGGAGGAGGGAGGGAGAAGGAAGAAGAGGAGGAAGAGGAGGAGGAGAAACTATTGCTGCTGCTGAAGGTCCTGGAAACACAACCGCTTACAGTTCAAGATCACTCAGTGCCGAGTGGAAACCTGGGCTGGCAGGACAGAGGTGTGGTGGAAACAGAAGCCCGGCAGCACGGATGAGATACGAGGCCGCTTGGGAGTGCTTTACGCTTCCATCTGAACAGAGATGGCCTACCGTTCTGGGAATTTCATCGCACATGAAGCTGGGCTAACTGGTGGTCCATCCAAGGAAAAGCTGGACAACCCACTTCCACTGGCCCTCTGCTCAGCATTTCTGAATGGCCATTCAAGCTTGAGAACAGAAACCTGACTTTTTCAAAGCGACACAAAAGGACTTCGTGTTTCTTAGAAATGGGTGACTGGAAGGGGGGTTCAGCTATCCAACGCTCTCATCTCAAAGGATGACTAGGATTGCACAGAATGACTCAGTGAAAAATGAATTCACCATCTGGTCACTAAGAACAGGTGACAGAATAAAGAAGAATTGACAGGATGAGTAGAAGTCAAATATGGTGGAATAAGGCAGAACAGGTGCCATCCAGAACTAAATATAATTTATTTTAAGTGATTCTCTGTAGAAACATTTTCTAAGGGGATTTACTTTAGAGGGAACTCACAGAAGCTAATCCAAAAAGTTATCTCCACAGAAATTGCTGGGAATTGGCAAGAGCTCATCCCAAGGACCCTGGTCCAGCATCAGGTCCACCTTCCCAACGTGAAGAATGCAACATGTAAAGCTTCTTTTCTCTCTCACTTCCAAAAACATATTTAAAACCAAAAAAATTTAAAAATAAAAAAAATAAGCCAGGCGTGATGGCACACGCCTTTAATCCCAGCACTCGGGAGGCAGAGATAAGAGGATGGCCATGAGTTCAAGGCCACCCTGAGACTACATAGTGAATTCCAGGTCAGCCTGGGTCAGAGCGAGACCCTACCTCAAAAAAGAAAGAAAGAAAGAAAGAAAGAAAGAAAGAAAGAAAGAAAGAAAGAAAGAAAGAAAGAAAGAAAGAAAGAAAAACTGCCAGGTATGGTGGTACGCCTTTAATCCCAGCACTCAAGAGGCAGAGGTAAGAGGATCACTGTGAGTTTTAGGCCAGCCTGTAACTACAGAGTGAGTTCCAGGTCAGCCTCGGCTAAAGCGAGACCCTACTTCAAAAAAGGGGGCTAGAGAAATGGCTCGGGGTTAAGGTTCTTGTCTGTAAAGCCTAAGGACCCAGGTTCAATTCCCCAGTGCCCCACGTAAAGCCAGATGCACAAAGTGGCATATACATCTGGAGTTTTTTTTTTTTACAGTGGCTGGAAACCCTGGCACGCCCATTCATTCTCTCTCTCTCTCTCTCTCTCTCTCTCTCTCTCTCTCTCTCTCTCTCTCCTCTCTCCTTACAAATAAATTAATAGAAATATTTTTAGCCGGGCATGGTGGTGCACGCCTTTAATCCCAGCACTTGGGAGGCAGAGGTAGGAGGATTGCCCATGAGTTCAAGGCCACCCTGAGACTACACAGTGAATTCCAGGTCAGCCTGGGCTAGAGTGAGACCCTACCTCGAAAAACCAAAAAAAAAAAAAAAAAAAAAAAAGAAATATGTTTAAAACCCAACCCCTCCCCCCAAAAAAGAAAGAAAAACTCTTCAACCCCGATTACAGGCTACTTCACCGTCCTTTTCACTCTAGGCGGCTCTATTTACAGTTCTGCAAGGCTCAGCAGTGGCTAATATTTAAAACAAGGACATTCTCCCTAACATGACATTTCCCTATGCAAGAGAACTTATTGGGGGTTAGTTTGTTAAGCAACAACTTGGCTTAGCAGTAACGGGAAGAAAGAGATGATGGAGGAATAAAGCAGACAAGAGTTCAGTAGGGACACGGTGGCTCTGGAGCAGAGAAAAGACCAGCAAGGTGCCTGGGACAGAGGGCAATGAGAAGACAAAGTTTATGCTGCCCGTCATAGAGGCCCACTTCTGGAATCCTAGCACTGGGAGGCGGAGGCAGGAAGATCAGGAGTTCAAGATCATCCTCAGCTACATAGTGAGTTTAAGGCCAACCTGTGATGCCCTGTTTCAAAGGAAACAAAAAAGGAAAGAAGGGCTGGAGAGATGGCTCAGCAGTCAAGGCACTTGCCTGCAAAGCCTAGTGACCCAGGTTCAATTCCCTAGACCCCATGTAAAGCCAGATGCACAAAGTGGTGCATGTATCTGGAGTCCATTTGCAGTGGCTGGAGGCCCTGATGCACCCATTCTCTCTGTCTGTCCCTCTTCTATTTATCTATCATCTATCTATCTATCTATCTATCTATCTATCTATCTATCTATCTATCTATCTATCTATCTCTGCTTTCAAAGAAATAAAATATTTGTTAAAAAGAAATGCTTTTTGCAAATAGTCCCCCTTCCTGCCTCCTTCTCACTTTCAGTTTCTATATTATTCTCTAGAGATTTTTCCAATGGCTTCCAAATAAAATGTTTACAGTGGTAACTAAGAGCTGGTCAATTTCCTTCAGAGGCTAGGATCCAACAGGGAGGGGCCAGGATGTTGGAAAAAGCTAAACCTAAAACCAGGCTCAAGGAAGGGTCTTTAATGTCTCCGTAGGGATAAACACAGCCAGGGAAATTCCAGCCCAAGCAAGTTGATGTCTGAGGTTTGAACTGTTGTTAAGAGTTTTCTCGACCCAAAAAGTTTGTTTCCTCAGACCCACTTCCTCAAATGCCCATTACTCTGGTGGAGATGCCCAAACGTAGCCCTGAGTGGGAAGACCCATGGCCAGTGGAGGGGAGGACCCAAGAGCACATGCCAGAAAGAAAGGAAGGAAGAGAAGGAGGGAGGGAGGGAGAAAAATGGCCTCAGGACAATTCTCTCTCTTTTTTTAATATATATTTATTGTCCATAATGAGTTACATTATTTAGTGGGCAAACCATGCGTTGTTATCCCGAATTCCCCAATTTCCCCCCTCCCCATCCCTGATCAGTTGTATATCCTCCTTCGTGGGCTGTCTGGATTAGTCCTTGTGGCAAGGGATCCCGGATATCTTAGTACTCATCCCGGTCTTCCTGGCCCAAGTGTGTTGTTACTGATGGGTGCCATGCCTCCGGACAGTCTCCCCCACCACGGCTCTCACCATCTTTCCGCCCCCTCTTCCGCTCAGTTCCCTGAGTCGTGGTGGGTGAGTAATAAGGCTGCTTTAATGTTGCGAGCTTAGAGGTCCTTGTGTCGAAAATCCTTGGTTTCTGTATCAGGCCAATTCTTGAAGTTTACAGGTTCACATTTCAGCAAGCTGCTTGTCCTCACTCAGCCCCAACCCAGGCCCCACCTTCAAGGGTATGCTAAATTCCAGGGGCTGCAAGGTGGTGGGCCCACCAGGTACAGATGCCAGACTGTGAAAATAGATGAATCAGGCAAGTAGTGACAGGACAGAAAGCAGCAAGCTGATAAACTCATTGTAAAGAAAACGAGGATGATATGTAAAAGCTGGAGAGAGAACATCTATTATCGTGTGGTCTTAGAATCTAACACAGGGACTCAAATAAACCAGGCTCAATAAAAGTAAGGAAAGAAATAATAAACACCAGATACCAGTATGCTGACAGAAATGGGAAAGATGGTGAAAGGCTGGGGATGTGGAAACAGGCAGATCCAGAGGGTTCACTGGCCAACCAGCCTAGCCTACTCGAGAGTCCCAGGCCAGTGAGAGACCCTGCCTCAAAAGAAGGTGGATGAGTGGAGCTGGAGAGAGAGCTCAGTGTTTAAAGGTGCTTGCTAGCCAGCCTACCAGCCGTTCGATTTTACTGAGCCAACACGTCACATTGCTTTGGATGAAACAAGGTTCCAACTTTTTCCCTGATAATCCAGGGCTGGTAACCATGTTTGCATCAACTAACTCTTAATTGCCAGACACACTGTTATGGGTCTCTAGGCCTTTAAGATCTCATGCTGGCATTTATTTATTTATTTATTTATTCATATTTATTTACTTATTTTGAAGACAGGATCTTACTCTGTGGCCCAGACTACCCTGGAACTTACAATGTAACCCAGGCTGGCCTTGAACTCACAGTAATACTTCTGCCTCAGCCTCCCAGGTGCTTGTATTATGGATGTGAGCAACCATGTTTATGTGGTGTCTGATTGAGATAGTCTTACTATGGAGTCTAAACTGGCTCCTGATCCTCCTGCCTTGGCCTTCTGATTGCTGGAATTAGGGGTGTGAGCTGCCATACCCAGGGGCTCTACCCACTCTTCCAAACTAAACATGTTGTAGTATGTAGAGAGATTATCCTGGCAGTCAATATTAGAAACTGATGTTCACTTACCTTTTTTCTATTTAGAAAGGAAAAGAACTTTTTCTACGTTTTTAGCTCTTACCAACATCTCACTTGCTATGAATAGATCCAATTGACACCTACAGATATTAAAATGAGAATACTACTTTACCACTTTACCGTTATGGTAAGGTGTTTGCTTGCTTGCTTGCTTGTTTGAGACAGGATCATACTATGTAGCCTGGCTTTAAACGCCCAGCAACTCTTCTGCCTCAGTATCCCAAGTCAGTGTCAATATTACAGACCTATGCCACCGTGTCCAAGTTATGTTATACTTTCTTGGGCTCTATACACCCAGCGGAGGTATGGTCATCAACTAGGGCCCACTCAAAGTAATGAGATTATGTGTGAGAAGCTAATGTTTCTCAACCACGAACGAGTTTGCCTCCAAGGGAACATCTGGCGATGTCCGGATGGGAGGAGGAGAGTGCAACTGTGGGTACCTTCCTGCAGTAACTGGGAGACCTGAAACGATCACACAAGATACTGGGGCAATACTGGAGTGAAAAGCCCCATCCTGACTTGACTCGCAGCTTTTATTGAGACTTTAAAGCAGTAGAAGAGAGTCTAGGCCAACCTGAAAAATGTTTATTATTCTTGGTATGAGACAGATCACAAGTTGTTGACTCACAGGAAGTCTTTGGAGAAACTGTCGAATTCCTTGTGTCCTATGAGTTCACACCCAAGGCACATAGTTTTCCATGTCCCCAGGCTAGCCTGTGCAAAGAGTAACCTGTTGAGAACAAACATGATATCCACATGCAACCAGTATGGATGACACTACTAAACCTCCTGCAATTCACACAACAGCCTCCTACAAGAAGGAATTAACTGTCTGTAATATGAACAGGACTGAGCATGGTAGTGCATACTGTAATCCCAGCACTTTGTAGGTAGAGGCAGAAGGATCAGGAATTCAAGGTCATGCTCAGCTACATAGCAAGTTCAAGGCCAACCTGTTGCAAACAAGCTAACAAACACACCTCATCATATCCACAATGCTAAGGTGGACAATGTCAATGGACTATTTGTGTTCAGTCCACAGTCCTCCACTGTGGTGCACAGTAATGGACTGTTTGTGACCACAGATCATAGTTCCTAATTCATTACTCCTGAGTCCAACATATTAAAATCAAATTTCTTTTTAAAAGCAACATAAAGTCAGATTGCGCATTAATGAAGTAGGTCAACAAGGTCAAAGGTAACAGGATCTATGTCAGACAAATGAATTAGGAAGCATTTGAACAAAGGAGAATGCAATGAGCAGATGCTTAGCAGATACAAGCAACTCAAGAGGACTGTGGGTAGGGACTGGAGAGATGGCTTGGCGGTTACGGTGTTTGCTGCAAAGCAGAAGGACCTGAGTTCGATTCCCCAGTGCCCATGTAAAGCGCTCTCTCTCTCTCTCTCTCTCTCCCTCTTTCACTCTCAAATAATAAATTTTAAAAAATAAAGAGAACTATGGAAAAGACCACAGGAGAGAAGGCGCCCTCATCTAGTAGCCAAGATGCACAGAGACCAAACAAAAAATGACCTTTCGGTCTTCAGGAACCAAGACCTCTTAAGACCGGTGATGAGAAGTAACTTCTAGAGAAAATCATCACTATTAGCTCAAGCAGGAGTCAATGAATAATTACGCTTATGAAACACCCCTACCTCTCATCCATCTTCCCACTCAAAAAACAAGACTGATTACTATCTCCTAGGATTATTGTGCAAACCAAATTAAAGATGACGGGGACAGAGCAGGTCTTCGGCAACGAGTAGCCACTGCTGTTTCTCAGCTTCTGCCTCTGGCTCTGGCCCAAAGTAGCCCCTGGTGCTGCTACCTCCATATTGAGGGAACTCCGAGAATGAGATGTCCACGTCTACAAGGCTGCACAGCAAGGCCTCGTTCTCCGAGTGCTCAAGTGACGGACTCGGGGTCAACATACACCTGCTCAGATGTGCAAAACCGATCCCTCTACCCGATCTTCCCCGTTGCCTGGGAAGCTTCAGGAAAGAACACCGAACCCATCCTGAACCCCGAAGCAAACACACCACCAGAGCCGAGTTAACTGGAAGCGATTATAAAGAAACAACGTGTTCCCTCGGGTCTCCAGGCTCTTCCCCGAGGCGGAACGCAATACGCCCAAGACAAACCTATAAATTTATAACAAGCACAACCCTCCCGCTCACCTAGACCCCAGTCTTTGGCTGACACTTGGCGACAGGTGTCACATTCATGGCTGCCAGTGGGCACAAGGGTGCAATGTCACTTCTCAATGAGGCAGCCCGGCTCGCCCTGCCTCGTCACGGCCTCCTTCCACCCAGCCTTCACCTCCCGGGTCCGCGTCGGGGGACCAGCCTGGGGGCCTCGAGGCCGCGCGCAGGGGCCTCCCGCCCGGCCGCGCAGCTCGCGGCGACCCGGGCCCGGGCCCGGTCCCTCGCGGCCCCGGCGCCCCCGGCCCCGCCACCCCGCCGCCCCGGCCGCGCAGCTCGCGGCGACCCGGGCCCGGACCCTCGAGGCCTCGCGGCCCCGCCGCCCCGGCCGCCCCGCCGCCCCCGCCGCCCCGCCGCTCACCGAGACTCCGTACTTGAGCGCGAGGCCCGGCAGCGTGTCCCCGGCGCGGACCCGGTGCTGCACCCGCGGCTCCGCGGCGCCCGCGCCCAGCGGCGCCCGCACGCGGCCCGTGCTGCCGTAGGAGCGGGGCCGGGCGCGGGCCGGGCGCAGCGGCCGCTCGGCGTCCTCGGGCGGGGAGCCCCGGGGCGCCCGGGCGCGGGCCGCGGGCTGCGCCATGGGCCGTGCGCGCGCCGCTCTCCCTCCGCCCCGGGGCGGGGCGGCGCCTGCGCCTCGGCGCCTCGGCCTCCCGGCGGGCGGTCGGCGGGGCTGCGCGGGGGACGCGCGGGGGACACGCGGGAGCCGGGGCCGAAGCCGGGAGACCGGGCCGAGCGGACGGGGCGCGAGGGCGCGGCGCCCCCGCCCAGGACCCCCAAGGCCGGGGGCCGAAGCCGGGAGACCGCACGTCTGCGTCTCTGCCTCCAGCTCCCATCCACGTCGGTATGTGAATTTCTCAATTTTCCCGCAGCACCGAGACTGAGCCCGTGGCCTTCCACCTGCTCTGCAAACGCTCTCTGCCACCAGGTAGGTCTGTCCCCAGGCTGGTCAAGGGGGTGCCCTCCAACTAACCCTCCAGTTGTTCTTGGGCTGCCTTGAAAACCTCTAGTGATGCTCATTCTCCTGCCTCACAACTTGGCGTTTACTATCTGCCTTTCTCTCTTACCAGTTTGCTTTTTGACATCTGAAACCACAGCTCTCCCAGATATTAGGGTCAAAGCCACCAAAGGGTCTTGCTGTCATTTTCTTCTGAGTAGCCTCTCCTCCCAGAACCCTCTCCTCAACCCTGGGGCTTCTGAGGAATTGTGCAGACGCTAGAAGGAGCGCCCTGGTTTCTGGGGACTCCATAGGCAGGAAGGGAGACTGTGGCTTCACTGGCTGAAGCAAAGGAAACAAACCGAGAAACAGAAAATAGTGACCCTCTGCCTCCTGACAGGGATGGCAGCCATGTGCCACCCATGCCTGGCTCATTTTATCTTCTTTGTAGAAGAACTAAGGTATATTCTTGAGGGTCAATCAAAATGATTCTGGCAGCCATGCCTTTACAAAGTCAAAAAGGATCAGGAGCCCGCGTGGTGGTGCAGGCCTTTAATCCCAGCACTCCGGAGGCAGAGGTAGGAGGATTGCTGTGAGTTCGAGGCCAGCCTGAGACTACAGAGTGACCTCCAGGTCAGCCTGGGCTAGAGCGAGACCCTACCTTGGAAAAAAAAAGTCAAAAAGGATCCATTAAATATTAAGTACATTTTATCAAATTCACAATGAATCACACTAATGAAAAAACTCATGACTAACAGTAAAAAAAGAGGTGCAGGTGAGCCTGATGGCTCTCCCACTCAAAGGTCCTTCAGGTGCTCCTGGAGGACAGCAGCATCCGTAAACTCACTTTGGCATTCAGGCGAATCACTTTCGGTGTCCAGACTCAGATGGCCAAACCCCATCTATAATTGATCCTGCTCACGCCCTCATCTTCCTGCTGAACTCAGCCACTTGAACTTGTTTTCTTATTCTGCCTCATGCTTTGCATATGCTGTTCCCACCAGGAACAGCATTCTCCCAATAGCCACTGACTACCGCTTTTATTTATTCGGTTTGGTTTTGCTTCTTTTGTTTGTTTGTTTGTTTTTTCGAGGTAGGGTCTCGCTCTAGCCCAGGCTGACCTGGAATTCACTATGTAGTCTCAGGGTGGCCTTGAACTCATGGTGATCCTCCTACCTCTGCCTCCCAAGTGCTGGGATTAAAGGCGTGTGCCACCAAGCCTGGCTGTTTTTGTTTTTTGATGTAGGGTCTCACTAAGCCAAGGCTGACCTGGAATTCGCTATGTAGTCTCAGGCTGGCCTCGAACTCATGGCAATCCTCCTAATATCACCATGCTGGGTCTTCTTTCTTTGTTTCTTTCTTTCTTTCTTCTTTTTCTTTTCTTTTTTGTCGCAGTCTCCCTATGTTTCTGAGGTGAGCCTGTGTAGTCCAGGCTGGCCTTAAATTCACAATCCTCCTGCCTCACCTTCCTAAGGGCTAAGATTATGGTATATTTCCCCGCTCCTGGTTTGGTGATTGACTGACTGATTGCCCATTCTGTTACCCAGGCTGGTCTAGAACTTCTGGGCTCAAGTAATCTTCATCTTCAATCTGGCGAATGCTAGAACTGGAGACACCCTCTGCATCTAGTGTATTTGAAAAATCTTTAAAGTCTGTTTCAGTTCATGCTCTCACCGCCCCCTTAGGCAGCACAGATTCTAAAACCCAATGATGCCTTCTGCGTGGTTCTTTATTCTGATTGTTCCTCTCCTCACCCTGACCCATTATTACTGTTTCTCCTTTGAACCCCAGGGTGGTTTGCACCTCCTATTTAGTTTGACTCATTCGTGTATTTATCTTCTGCACCAGATGCATACTCCTAGGAGGCATAACTGTCACTCAGCAGTGCCTAGCTCAGTGGAATGAAAAACACACAGGATTACAAGTAGTAGAACCAAAATACAGAAAAAGACCCTGGAATCTGAATTCGATTGTTTAGCATGAACTTGCCATGCATGATTTTGTAAATGACATCCAGTGTGCCCGTTCCAGGACCCAAGAGAGAGAGGACCCAGGGTTCCAAGATGCAACCGGTCATTTCATATTTCAAAAAAGAGCAAGCTCGGGCTGGAGAGATGGCTCAGTGGCTAAGGCCCTGGGTTCAATTCCCCAGTACCCACATATGCCAGACCCACAAGATGGTGGCCCTGGTGCGCTCGCTCTCTCTCTCTCTCTCTCTCTCTCTCTCTCTCTCTCCTTGAAAATGAATAAATAAAATACTTTAAAAAAAAAACAGTAGTAGTAGAGTTCATCTATAATCCTAGTACTCAAGAAGTAGAGGCAGGGCCGGAGAAGATGGCTAGGTGGTTAAGGCACTTGCCAGCAAAGACTAACAACCTAAGTTCGATTCCCCAGTACCCACATAAAGCCAGATGCACAAAGTGGTGCATGTGTCTGGAGTTCATTTGCAGTGGCTAGAGGCCTGGTATGCCCATTCTCTCTCTCTCTCTCTCTCTCTCTCTCTCTCTCTCTCTCTCTCTCTCTCTCTCTCTCTCTCTGCTTAAAAATGAATAAATAAAATATTTTTTTTAAATATATTTTTATTTATTCATTTTCAAGCAGAGATACAGAGAGAGAGTGAGAGACAGAGAGAGAACACTAGGGCCACTACCTTGTGGGTCTGGCTTATGTGGGTACTGGGGAGTTGAACCCAGGGCCTTAGGCACTAGAGGCAAGTGCCTTCACTGCTGAGCCATCTCTCCAGCCCCTAAATAAAATATTTTTAAAAGAAAATGAATAAAATATTTTTAAAAAATGAAGAAAAGAGAGGTTAAAGAAATCTGACTACAGTTAATTCACCCATAAACGTCTGGGTTCAAACTCAGGTCTGTCTGATGTTAAAAATCATCTTGTTTCCCACTAGATGATAACGCTCAACATTTCCTTTCCCGTGGTTTGTGGTGGTTCGTAGTTTGTCTTAGATCTAGGAAGTCGTCTTTCGGTCCATTTAGAGAATTTACTTTCACATTTCACCCTAACACTTAGGATGATGCTCTCAGCTTCAAGTGACAGAAACCCCACCTCGAGCGGAGGCAAGAAGGATACTTATCATCTTGCATAACAAGAAATCCAGAAGCCGGTCAGCACTGACTCCAAGCAGGTTCATTCTGTCTCACTCCCATCATGAGGGTGTTGCTTTTGCCCCAAAGCTGGAACTCCTCGGCCTCCTACAATGGCCCTTCGGATTTCAGATCACACAGCCAGAGGAGGTGCTTCTCCATCATTTCTGTGGAGCAAGAAGGCCCTTCAGACTCTTCTTAGGTCTCACTAACCAGAGCAGATCAGTGTCCGGTCCTGATCTCAAGCAGGCCAAGAGGCTCCTGTTCCTCCTGTCCATATCAAGTCAGAAACAGGATGAGGGCAGCCTTCCCTGACAGAACACCATAGAGCACTCTATAAAGGAGGCCATGAGACTGGAATGGATGTGAATAGACCAATAATACCTCCTCCCTATTCCCAGTGAGGGGTAGTGTGTTCCATTGTGAATAATCAAAACACTTCCTTAGAACCCTCACCTTTTTGCTTTCTGCCACGTGATATTTTCTGCCAGTGTATTCCCGTCCTCGTTTGCGTGAAGTTACACAAGATAGAATGTAAAGTCTAGGAACTGTGTTCTAATTCCACGTGTCCATCATCAAAAAAAGACAGTTGGCAAGCCGGAGTGCCGCCTCCCAGCACTCGGGAGCAGAGGTAGGAGGATCGCTGTGAGTTGGAGGCCAGCCTGAGACTACACAGTGAATTCCAGGTCAGCCTGGGCTAGAGTGAGACCCTACCTCAAAAACCAAAAAAAAAAAAAAAAAAAGACAGTTGGGCTTTTAATTTAAAATGAAATTGAAGCTGGGCATGGTGGCTCACACCTTTAATTCCAACACTCAGGAGGCTGAGGTAGGAGGATTTCCACGAGTTCTAGGTCAGCTTGGACTACAGGTCGAGTTGCTAGAGTGAGACTTTGCCTCAAAAAAAGGGGGGGGGAAAGAAAATTTAAAACTGTGGTCCAGAATTGCAAAAGGGTTTCAATAAAGTCATAGTTGTGGAGGGATCCTTATTTCCTTAAAAAAAAAAAAAAAAAAAAAA
>PVHP010036453.1:0-17921 GCA_004024765.1 Zapus hudsonius | reverse complement strand
GAGAGAGAGAGAGAGAGAGAGAGAGAGAGAGAGAGAGCGCGCACCAGGGCCACCACCTTGTGGGTCTGGCTTATGTGGGTCCTGGGGAATTGAACCCGGGGCCTTAGGCACTGGAGGCAAGGGCCTTAACCGCTGAGCCATCTCTCCAGCCCTTTCATTGCTTTTTGAGATCTTCATCACCCACCATCTCTATTACTCCTTTCTGCCTTGCTTTGGTTCAAATCTCTACACCAAATGCCAAGTCACTCCCCGTTACTCTTTCACTACTACAATCTTTGAACTGTGATCTCTTATGTTACTCTTATAATTTGTGGCAAGTTCAACAGCTGAAGAGATACGTGTTCCATTTTCTCAACTCTCCTCTCATGCTCTTGTGGCCTTCCACACTTCCTCATCCGCATTCGTAATAGTTGCATTCCGCATGATGCCAGCAACTGTTCCTGGCATCCATTACACCTTTTGCAGGTCATTTCCTTTTTGAGTGGGGAGGGGGCACTCTATCACTGAGCAACACCCTAAGCCCACCTCTCTCTCTCTCTCTCTCTCTCTCTCTCTCTCTCTCTCTCTCTCTCTCTCTCTCTCTCTCTCTCTCTCTCTCCCTCTCCCTCTCCCTCTCCCTCTCCCTCTCTCTCTTTTGGTTTTTCGAGGTAGGGTCTCGCTCTAGCCCAGGCTGCCCTGGAATTCACTCTGTATATCAGGCTGGCCTCGAACTCACAGCTATCCTCCCAACTCTGCCTTCCGAGTGCTGTGATTAAAGGCGTGCGCCACCACGCCTGGCTCCACATCTCTTTCTTGACTCTCACTTCCCAGCTTTTCACTTAGATAAATGAGGTTAAAGCTCTGTTTATTCCTTGCCTATGTCTATGCAGCTAAGGATGGTGTGAAAAAATGCAAACCATGCTGCCTGGCAAAACTTAAATTGACTTCTGCTTAAGATGAGCACAGTGGTACATGCCTGTAATTCCAGGACACATATACATCCATATATGCAATAAATAAATAAATAAAATTAGACTAGAGCTGGGCGTGGTGGCGCACCCTGAGACTACATAGTGAATTCCAGGTCAGTCTCAGCTAGAGAGAGATCCTATCTCGAAAAACCAAAATCTATATTAATAAAATAGACATGGCCAGGCGTGGTGGCGCACACCTTTAATCCCAGCACTGGAGGCAGAGGTAGGAGGACTGCCATGAGTTCTAGGCCACCCTGAGACTACATAGTGAATTCCAGGTCAGCCTGGACTGGAGTGAGACCCTACCTCGAAAAACAAAAAAACAAAAATCAATCAATCAATCAATCAATCAAAATAGAATAAAAAGAAAAAAAAAAAACCCAAACCAAAAAAGTCAGTACTTTCTTATATGTAAAACAGTTTACTGCTATAAAAAAAAAAAATCTGGCTGGTTGTGGAACACACTCCTGAAATCCCAGTATTTGGGAGGCAGAGGTAGAAGGACTGCCATGAGTTTGAGGCCACCCTGAGACTATATAGTGAATTCCAAGTCAGCCTGGGCCAGAGCCAGACAACCAACCAACCGACCAACCAACCAAACAAACAAACAAACAAATAAACAATTTGTAATTTGGGGCTGGAGAGATGGCTAAGTAGTTATAGGCACTTGCTTGCAAAGCCTACTGGCCCAGGGTTTGATTCCCTGGCACTCACAGAAAGCCAGATGCACAAAGTGGAGCATGTATCTGGTTTGTTTGCCTGGCATGCCCATCTTCTTTTCTCTTTCTCTGCTCACAAATAAATAAAAATATTTTGAACAACAACAACAACAAAAATCTATAAATTCTTTAAGACTAGCATTTCACTGGTCTTACCCGCAAGGGATTTTCATTGAGGTATGGAGGCTCTCCTTCAACCATTTCGATAGCCATAATACCCAGAGACCATATGTCAACTTTGGGACCATAGGCCTTCCGTGTAACAACCTCTGGTGCCATCCAGTAAGGTGTTCCCACCATGGTACTGCGTTTGCTCTGCTCGGGAGTGATCTGGGCACAGAAACCAAAGTCGGCTGTAGAACAACACAACAGAACAGAACATTTAGAGTTAATAGTAGCCAGGGTTGCCTGTCAGGCATGTTGGCATAAACCTTTAATCTCAGCACTTGTGAGGCTAAGGTGAGAGGATCAACAAGAGGTTGAGGCCAGCCTAGGCTTGAGAGACCCTGCATGGAGGGGGTGGGTGGGAAATTAGGAAGAAATCTCCAAAGGTGACCTCTAAAACTTAATGCACTGAATCAGGTAGATTTCAATACATGGAAACTACTTTTGAATAATCTAAACAGATGCTGGAATCACTAAGCATCTACACAGCAGCAGCACAGAAAAACCCACAGTTCACTACAAATGTTCTAGACAGGACCCAGATACCTCATTTCACAGCTGAGCAGGATCCTGCCCACTGGAGACCTGATGCTAAATTGGAGAGAAGTCAGATGAGCATATATCAATTTCCTTCCCTTATACTGTTAAACCCAGGCAACTAATATTTTAGGTTTGTTTTTGAGGTAGGGTCTCACTCCAGCTCATGATGACCTGGAACTCACTTTGTAGCTCCAGGCTGGCCTTGAACTCACAGCAATCCTCCTCAAGTACTTTATTTTTAATAATATTATTATTATTTTGGTTTTTCAAGGTAGGGTCTCGCTCTAACCCAGGTTGATCTGGAATTCTCAGGGTAGCCTTGAATTCACAGGGATCTTCCTACCTCTGCTGAGTGCTGGGATTAAAGGCATGTGCCACCATGTTCAGTTTATTTTTAAATATTATTGAGAGAAAATAAGAGAAAGGAAGACAGAGAGATGAGAGAGAGAGAGAGAGAGAGAATATGAATGAATGTACATGGGGGTACCAGGGCCTCCTGCTACTGTAAACAAATTCTAGATGCATGTGTCACTATTTTTGTGTATCTGGCTTTCCATGGATGCTAGGGAATTAAACCCAGGCTGTCAGGCTTTGCAAGAAAGCACCTATAATTGCTAAGCCATCTTTCCAGCCCCTATTTATATCTATGTTTTGGTTTTTGAAGTAGGGTCATGTTCTAGCCCAGGGTGACCTGAATTCACTATGTAGTATCCGGGTGGACTCAAACTCACGGTGATCCTCCTACCTCTGCCAACTGAGTGCTGGGATTAAAGACATGTGCCACCATGCCCAGCTATTTTTTTGAGATACAGGGTGTTTCTTTTTTCTAGACTGAGCTGGAACTCACTCTGTAGCCAAGGCTGGAATTTACTATGTAACCCAAGCTGTTTTCATACTAGTGATAATATTTCAGTCTCCCAAGTGCTGGGATTATAGATTTGAGATACAAAGTCTAGTTTTTTTTTAAAACCACTTTGCATATCACTGTATTTATCTATCTCATCTTGAAACTATTAAAATATTAAATTATCAACTTTTTTTTTTTCAAGGTAGGGTCTCGCTCTAGTCCAGGCTGACCTGGAATTCACTATGTAGTCTCAGAGTGGCCTTGAACTCACGGCAATCCTCCTACCTCTGCCTCCCAAGTGCTGGCGTGCGCCACCATGCCTGGCTTAAATCATCAACAGGTAGTTTTCCTTTTCTTTTTCTTTTCATTCATTCATTCATTCATTCATTCATTCATTCATTCATTCATTTGTAGGTTATCTCTTGCCTCGGCTGACCTGGAACTCACTCTGTAGTTCCAGGCTGGCTTCCAGGAATTAAAGACATGTGCCACCACTCCCGGCTAGATTTACTTTATAATGCTGCAGACTATATTTGTACTTATTGTGGCACAAACATTCAGTAATTCATTAAATAAGAATATTAAAAGATTAGGTAAAATAATATTTATAGTGAAAAATGTGTGTTTACAATATGCCAGGTAAATTCCAAGTAATTTTAAGGATTAAAATCTAAGACAGGCATGGTGGTCCATGCCTGAAATCATAACACCTGGAAGGTAGAGGCAGGAGGATCACCTTGGGCTATAAAGCAGAGAGGGGAGAAAGATAGAGGGAGACAGGGGGGAGGGAGAGAGGGAGGGGAGAGAGAGAGGGAGGGAGGGAGGAAGGGAGGGGAGAGAGAGAGAGGGAGGGAAGGAGGAAGGGAGGGAGGGACGGAGACAGGGACAGGGACAGAACAAAAGAAGCTTTTAGTTTCTTGATAAAGCTACCCTTGAAATTGTGTGGAACTGAAGAAATATTAGTAGCTCTGTTTCAGTCCTCCAGAGGTTATGTAGTTGGAAATAAGGGATTATGGCTACGGAGAGTTAAATTGGATATGTTCCATGGCTTTCTTGTGTCTGACAGGGAAGATTAGAAAAGTAGAGTTTTTTTCTCATCTCTGGGGTCAAGGCCATATAGTCCTCCTCTGATTAGGCCATCTCAGTAACATTCCGAGAAGGCTGACGTGGTACAGTAAGAACTACTCCAAGCAAATGGCAGAAACCAATTCAAGTTCATCACTATCAAACAGCAGCAATATCAGGACAGCCACTGTTCCTTAGTGTTTTTTTGGTTATATATTTACATTTTGGCCTTAAAATGGTAAGTATTTTTTATATTGAACACATGTTCACAGCCTACCTTTTCACAGATTCCTTCCCATTTCATACAATAAATCATAGACATACAATAGTTCTTTTGATTTAATAAAAAGCAAGAAACTTGTTACTCACTAAGTTTAACTGAGCCTTCCATCCCCAAAAGCACATTGTCACTTTTGATGTCTCGGTGGATCACCTGATTAGCATGTAGAAACTCCAAGGCCTGTAAACACTAAGCAGAAGACAATGCCTGTTAACGAAGCAGCCTAAGAAAGCTCACACACACACCGGAGGCCTAGGACTACCTCTCCTACTCAGTGATGCACCTCTAAGAGTCCTTCCTTGGCTGCTCAAGAAGCCACCACTCTAATCATGCACTGGGAAGCCAAGGCAGGATAATAGTGCGTTTCCAGGCCTACTTGTGTCTCAAAAAAGAAAAAAAGCCAAAAAGAAATTAATGAGATCTTCCACTCTCTCATCTCATCCCGAGACACACTTTTGGTAAATCTGTATGCACAGAGGCTATATGCCACTGGCACACGCCTTTAGGTAGGAAGATCGATGTGAGTTCCAGACTAGCCAGGGACTACAGAGTGAGTTCCAGGTCAGCCTGGGGTGAAGTGAGACCCTCTTTGGATGTCTTACTTCCTCATACCCCCCAAAAACTAATAGCAGGAGATAACTTTCAGAAAATATTTAGAGACAGTATCTCACATATTAAAAATTCTCTGGACAAAAAAAAGTTTTAGGACTGGAGAAATGACTCAATAGCTAAAGCAAAGCCTCACTGCCTGGGTTCGATTCCCTACTACCCATTATAAAGCCAGATGCACAAAGTGGCACATGTGTCTGCAGTTTGTTTGCAGTGGCAAGAGACCCTGGAGTTGCCATTCTCTCTTTCTTGCTCTCTCAAATAAATAAAAATATTATTAAAAAGGTTCCTTTGTTCACCCCTGTTCACCACCTAACAAAGGGAGTGAACCCACCTCTCTGCAGACAGCAGCAATCTGCGCTTCATCCATGCAGGTTTCTGTCACCACATCAGTAAGGGAGCCGCCAGCGAGGTACTCCATCACAACAAACAACTCATCGCCCACCAGGTAACTGGAAACAGAACACACAAAAACATACTCACACTTCCATGTTTTCTAAATACAATGTGGTAAGAATTAAAATGTTGTAAATCATTAATAATAAAACTAAAAAGCTGATTGTTTGGGAACACTCAAAAAATACTAAGTAGCTGGGCATGGTGGCGCAGGCCTTTATTCTTTCTCAGCACTCGGGAGGCAGAGGTAGGAGGATCGCTGGGAGTTCTAGGCCACCCTGAGACTACATAGTGAATTCCAGGTCAGCCTGGACTAGAGTGAGACCCTACCTCAAAAAACAAAAAACAAACAAACAAAAAACCACTTTGGGCTGGAGAAATGACTTAGGTTAAGGCATTTGCCTGCAAAGGACCCAAGTTCAATTCCCCAGGACCCACATAAAGCCAGCTGCATAAGGTGGTGCATGTGTCTGGAGTTCGTCTGTGGTGGCTGGAGGCCCTGGCATGCCCATTCTCTCTCTCCTTCTCCCTTTCACATTCTCTCAAATAAATAAATTTTTAAAAAATACTATGTCACAGCACATGACTGTAATTTCAACTCTTGAGGGGCTGAGGCAGGAGAATTGCATGAGTTTAAAGTTACCTTGGCTTTCAAAAAAAAAAAAAAATCAAGAACAACAACAAAAAACAGGAGGGAGAAACAGAGAGGATCCTAAATCATTTTAAGGTTAGAGTTTTCCCACAACTATTGAGTATGTATATGTATATTCCAATGAGAACAATAATGCAGTAATCATTGATCCTGTTTTAAGATAAAGAGATGGAGGTAAGTTGGGCATAGTAGTCCAACACTTGGGAATCTGAGGCAAGAGTTCAGGATCAGTCTCTCCCCACTACCTCTCTTGCTTCTCTCTTCACTTCCAGGGACCCTCGTGTGATTGGCTCCCATCCTGTGTAGCCTGGACCCCACGTGAGTTCTGATTCCTATCCCCATCCAGCAGCCTGGCTGGTGGGGATGGGAAAACATAACTAACCCTGTCTCTTAGTCCTAGCCTCCCTGCTTGTCTCTCCTTTAGGATTTTTTACCTAGTTACATTTACAACTATCCTTATACTCTGGACCTACCAATGGGTGTCCTCACTAACCTTTCCTCCACAAGAAAGCACACGGCAAATGCCGTGTCTCTCTCTTCTCCGTCTCCCTAGATTTCACCTTCCATGGCTCATGGGCCCCCTCTAATCTTTCCTCAGAAGCCTGTTTTCCTCATAGATGCCACATGCCTGTGGCTTCACTCTAACTGCTCTTTCAATATTCTAATTTCTCTTTAGATAAACCTTAGCTGCTTTTACCGTTCCACCCTTACCCCAGTTTGGCTCTAACTTCTCTTTAAAAGCCTGTTCCTTCCATCTCTCCACGTGCTCGCAGCTTTACTCCAAGTTTCCCCTAAAACGTCAATCTTTCTTCAATGTTTTCCACATGAAAATGTGTCAGCCTTCCTTCCCAGATCCCAAGTCCCCTTAAATAAACTCCACAATTTGTGATTTCTCCCCAAATAAACCCAATAATTCTTAATTTGTCCTTTTTGTGTCCATTTTTATATTCTTCATTAAAGAACCCAAGAACATGGGGTTCATAAATCTGGGGGGACTCCTTGAACCCCCCCCCTAAATCTCACACCACCATCAGCCATTCTCTCACCTGCTAAGTCATATACTTGTACAAAAAAAGCCCTTCTACAGTGTAAAGGTGCTACTTGTACCTTTCCTTCTGGCTTATCAGCATTGACATTTATTTCACTATAAAGTGCCAAACAATAAGACCACAAATTTCCCTATTTTTATCTCAATGTGATTTATGTATATGTATGTTTGGATAAATACATTCTCGTTAAAAAAATATTTGCAAGCAGAGAGACAAACAAGAGAGGAACATAGGAAGGAAGAGGACGTACTAGCCTCTACAAATAAACTCCAGATGCACGAACCCCTTTTGTGCATCTGACTTTACGTGGGTACTGGGGAATCGAACTCTGGTTGTTAGGTTTTGTAAGCAAATGCCTTAACCGCTGAACCATCTCTCCAGCTCTCCAGACTTGTTCTTAAAAGACAGGGTCTCAATATGCAACTCAAGTTGCCTCAAAGTTAGTATATAGCTGAGGATAACCCTGAACTTCCAGTCCTTTTGTCTCCACTTCCCAAGTGCTAGGATTGCAAGCATGGGCCATCACATCTGGTTTATGGGATGCTTAGGATCAAACTCATGGCTTTGTGCATGCTAGGGAAGCATGTTCAATGCTAAGGTACATCTCCAGTCCTGTGTGTGCCACTATGTCCGACTCCTCCCCCCCCCCCCCGGGCCTTTTTTTTGTTTTTGAGGTAGGGCCTTGCTGTAGTCCAGGCTGACCTGGAATTCACTCTGTAGTCTCAGGGTGGCTTTGAATTCGTGGCAATCCTCCTATCTCTGCCTCCCGAGTGCTGGGATTAAAGGTGTGCGCCATCACGCCTGGCTTATTTATTTATTTATTTATTTATTATTTTTGTTGTTGTTGGGTGCAGGATCTCATTCTAGCCCAAGCTGACCTCGAAATCACTGTAATAATGTAGGATGGCCTAGAACTTGCAATCGTTCTACCTCAATCTCCTGAGTGCTGGGATTAAAGGTGTGAATCACCATGCCAGACTATGTCAATTAAAAAAACATATAGGGACTGGAGGGCTTAGAAGTTAAGGTGTTTGCCTGCAAAGCAGAAGAACCTGAGTTGGATTCCCTAGTACCTAGTAAAGCCATATGCACAAGGTGGCACGTACATCTGGAGTTTGTTTACAGCTGCTGGAGGCCTTCGTGTGCCCATTCTCTCTCTCTCTCTCTCTCTCTCTCTCTCTCTCTCTCTCTCTCTCTCTCTCTCCAATAAATTAAAAAATAAAATATATAAATATTTAAAAATATTTTTAAATGTTAAATATTTTAAAATATTTGTTTTTAAAAATAAATAAATTAAAAAAATAGAATAACTGCATGTGAACTCCAAGAAGCCTGGGCTAGAGCAAGACCTTATCTGGAAAAGCCTAAATAAATATTATATATACATACATACATATGTGTGTGTGTATTCATATTTCAACACTTAGGAGTTAAGAGATAGGAGATTAAAAAAAAAGCAAAAGCAAGACTATATTTACCTGTCCAAGAAGTTAACTATGTTGGGATTCTTTAACTCTTTCATCACCAGAATCTCATTAATGATCAATTCCTTCTTCGGCTGTTTCTGTAAATTGATCTGCTTGATAGCAACCTATAATAGAAATAGATTTGAAAAGCATCAGAACAGCTTTGCTAATTCTCTTATAAAGTTATAAACACTGGGCTGGAGAGATGGCTCAGTGCTTAAGGCACTTGTCTTCAAAGCCTAATGACCCAGGTTTGAATCCCCAGTTCACATGTAGAGTGAGATGCACAAGGTGGCACATGCATCTGGAGTTTTTTTTTCTAGTGGCTAGAGGCCCTGGTGTGCCATTCTCTCACAAACAAACAGGCAAACAAACAAACAGGAAACCTGCTTTTTTTTAAAAAAAAACTACAAACTGGGCGTGGTGGTACACATCTTCAATCCCAGGATTTGGGAGGTAGAGGTAGAAGGACTGCCCCGAGTTCGAGGTGAGACTGAGACTACATAGTGAATTCCAGGTCAGCCTGGGCTACAGTGTGACCCTACCTCGAAAAACAAAAAAAAAATAAAGTTACAAACACCAGCTTGTAATATATATAATATTACAATATTACATAATAATCATCTATTATATATTACAGTATATAATATATTATTATATATTATACATGAGATAACAACTTACTCTCAAATAGTACTCTTCCCTGTGCAGAATGTTGGCGATACAGAGCCTACATTATGCTTAGGTTATCATGTAGTTGCCCAACCAACCCCTAATCAGCCCAGCACCAATAGGTATGTACGGAGTTTTTCATCCCAAACTGGGAAAATATTTTTTACATGTTTATTTATGAGACTAAACTCACTACTCTGTTTACCTTAACATTATAATTACTGTATATAACACATCCAATTTAAGAGATTTTATTCTCTATTTTTAGTATGAAGAAGTAAATACCTCCTGTCCCAGTGCCACATCAGTAGCAGTGAAGACTGTGCCAGAAGCCCTGTGGAGGAAAACGAGAGTCAGATTGAAGGTTTCTGAATCCCAGGCATTGGTAAAGTTCAAAGATTTTACACTTGCATAACTGAAAGGATTAAGAACACTCTAGATCTAAGACCTTTTTGTTTTTGTTTGTAAGCCCCCCACCCCCAGTCTTGCTCTACCCAGGTTGACTTGAAACTCACTCTGTAGTTCAGGCTGATCCTCCTACCTCTATCTCTGCTGGGATTAAAGGCCAGCACCGCCATGCTTTCTTCTTTGTGTATTTAAGTGTTTGTGTGAAAGCCAGAGTTGATGTCAGGTTGCTCAATTGCTCTTCACCTTATTTCCTGAAGCAGGGTCTCTCACTTGAACCCAGAGCTCAGCAAGCCTAGCTAGAACCTTGCCCCAGGGATCCACCTGTTTCTGCCTTAGAAGTGCGGGGATTAAAGGCATGGGATGCTATAAGGTCCTGGGGACCTAAACTTGGCATCCTTGCACAGCAAGTGCTTTACCAACTGAACCATCACCCTAGCCCAAGACTGAAGGTCTTTAAAATAAGTAAAAACAAAAAAGCTTTCTGGCCAAAGCTTAATTCACTTAGCTGCCTAAGAAACAAAGAGGCATGGCAGATGCACTCTCAGCACTTGGGCTAGTTTGAAACCAACCTGAGATACAAAGTGAGTTTGAGGACAGCTTGGGTTACTGAGACCTGGCCTCAAAACAAACTAACTCTCAGAGAAGAGCAGATAATTTATTATTTTTAAAAACTCAACACTGGATTAATGATGGTCATACATACAGATAGAAATCATTCTTCCTAATTCACCATTATTATTTATTATTCAATATATAAATTATCTATAATGTTCAAAATACAAAGGTAAAAGGTTGGAGATATAACTCAGCATATGCAAAGCTTCACCACTGCAAAAACAAAAACAGGTGCTGGAGAGATGGCTTAGCAGTTAAGGCACTTGCCTCCAGTGCCTAAAGCCCCAAGTTCAATTCCCCAGTACCCACATAAGCCAGACCCACAAGGTGGTGGCCCTGGTGCTCTTTCTCTCTGTATCTCTCTGCTTAATAAAGAAAAAACAAAAAAAAAATTTTTTTTAAAAAGGTGATTTTCAAATTTTAAAAACAGTATTTATTAATTGAGAGAACAAGGGGAGGGGAGAGTGGACAGGCCACTCTGTGCATCTGGGAATCCGATCTCGGCCGTCAGCCTTTGCAAGCAGGCACTTTAACCGTTGAGCATCTCCCTAGCTAGACTTTCAGTTTTTGATTAATAAGCCAGTGCTGCAACTAAGGTAAGTATCCAAAAATTCACTATGCATGTTTTCATTGCCTCTAATCCTGCAGTAAATATTCTTATTGTCTTTAAAATGTTTGTACAATCCTTCCATCTACCTGGTTTCCTTACTACCTGTGAAAAATGACACTTAAGAAAAAGCAGTGAATGTTAATGATTCCTTGTGCAGCAGGAGGCTGAAGAAGGATGACTACTAGTTTGAAGCCAGCTTGAACTAGGCTGAAACAATGGAGAAAGAGGAGAGGGAGAGGAAGGAAGGAGAAAGGTGTAACCAGTATAAGGTGATTTTTTTTTTTTTTTTTTGGAGACAGGGTCAAATACACTATGTAGCCCAGGCTGGCCTCAAATTACAGGCAAGCCTCCTCCCTTAGCTTCCCAAGTGATAAGAATGTGCCACCACACCCAGCTAACGAGTAGTTTTTATTTTATTTTTGAGAGGGAGAAAGGGAAGGAAGGGAAGGCAGGGAGGGAGAGAGAGAAACAGAATATGAATGAGTGGGCACACCAGGGCCTCTAGCCAAGGAAACAACTCTGGACGCATATGCCACCTTGTGCACCTGGCACCTGGGGGTTCTTAGACTTTGCAGGCAGGTGACTTAACTGCTGAGACATTTCTCCAGCCCAGTAGTTTTTATTATTATTGTTTATTACTATTGTTGTTGTTGTTTTGGAATAAGATCTCACTGTAGCCCAAACTGACCTGGAATTTACTCTATAGCTCTAGGTTGGTCTTGAACTCACAGAGATGCTCCTACCTCAAAGCTGGGATCAAAGGTGTGCACGCCATAAAGATGCATGATGCATTCACACCATCTCCATGGCTATACTCAGGGAACAGAGGCCCCTAGGGACATGGACACACCAACACTCACCCTTGTCCAATTTTTTCATATCTTGTGTATTTTTTCTTAGGGTCACCTATGCTCACAATAGTTCCTATTGTAAACAAACAAAAATTAGAAGTTAGTCAAGAATATGAAATGCAAACTAATTTTGACACTTTTTTTTTTTTTTTGTTTTTCAAGGTAGGGTCTCACTCTAGCCCAGGCTGACCTGGAATTCACTCTGTAGTCTCAGGGTGGCCTTGAACTCACGGCGATCCTCCTACCTCTGCCTCCCGAGTGTTGGGATTAAAGGCGTGTGCCACCAAGCCCGGCTTAGTCATTTTTTAAATAAATTGCATTGATTATAAGCAAGGGCTTTTAGCTTTTAGTGCACCAAGTTTTAAGAATCATTTGTTTTAAACACCCAACCCTGAAAAGTTAACTAGTAAAAAGAAACACAAAGACATACTATATTTCCATTAGGTTAGATTTCCTGTTACTTTCTCAAAAATGATGACATTTTAGAACAACCACTTGTTTCAGTCTGCCTGAGACTAACCGGATTCTCAGGTAGTCTAGATTGGCTTCAATGGCCTCACAAAACTATATTCTGAGGATGACCTTGAACTTCCATCCTCCTGCCTCCACCTCCTAAGTACTGGAATTTTAGGCTTGCACTACCATTTCCAGTGTATGAGGTGCTGGGGACTGAACAGTTTTGGGCACGCTAGGCAAGTACTCGACCCACTCAGCAACATCTCCAGTCCATTTCTTTTAAATTTTATTAATATTTATTTTTGGAAGTTTGGTTTTTTTTCCCAATTTGTGTGTGCATATGAAGGCATCCAGGTGACTCTCTGAGACAGGGTCTTATACTGCAGTCGTAGCTGGCCAAGAACTTGGGACACAAAGGCAGGAGAATTGCTGTGAATTCAAGGACAGGAGGGATTACAAGCAGGACTCACCAGGCCCAACCAGGACGCAGCTCCTGTGAGACTGGTCACTGCTTTTCTAGTCCAATGAATTTATCAGAAATAAATTAAGCCAATGAATAACTTTAAATAGCTTTTCTGACTTTCAGTTTATCTTCTCTCTTTCAAGGTGTTTAGGAAACCAAATTATTACTCCAATGTGAACTAATCACATACATGATTTAGGAAAGTTCAGTCAACAATAATAAATAAAATTAGAAGAATAGACATAAATCACAACTCAAATTCTTATGATTATATCAAAACATTTTGAGAATTGACTTGGGCCTGTAGGTTTTGCAAACAAGTGACCCATCTTTTTAAATTTATTTGCATGCATGTGTGTACATGAGTGTACCGTAATCTCTTACTACTGCAAACAAATGACAGATCCATGCAACACATTTTGCGATCTGGTTTTATGTGCGAACTGAGGAGTTGAATCAGCACCTTCAAGCTTTGAAAGCAAATGATTTTAACCACTGGCCATTTCCCCAACCCTTGTTTGTTTTGAGGGATGGTCTCACTTTAGCCCAGCTGGCCTTGAACATTTTTTATTTTTATTTTTTAAATTTATATTTATATTTATTTGAGAGAGGGGGAAGAAAGAGGGAGAGGACACACCAGGCCTCCAGCCACTGCAAACGAACTCCAGACACACGCGCCACCTTGTGTATCTGGAGTTATGTGGGTCCTGGGGAACTGAACTCTGGTCCTTCTGCTTTGCAGGCAAAGCCTTAACCGATAAGCCATCTCTCCAGCCCTGAACTTTTAAACATATGTCGATCCTTCCACCTCATGCTCCCAGGTGCCTAGATTCTAGACTTGAGACCACACTTGACTTGAGGTCCAGGATACTTTAAAGCTGCTGTCCACTTTTTAGCACCCATTGCTCCCCTCTCCTTGCACTGCTTACGTTATTTTGAATACTTGATCCAGGCCCAGTGAACACTGGTGATATAAAGGGACAAAGGGGCTCAGAAGCTACAGGTGTTTGCTTGTCAAGCCTACAAAGCCTAAGGACCAGGCTCTAATTCCCCAGTATCCACGTAAAGCCAGATGAACAAAGGGGTTCATGTGTCTGGAGTTTGTCTGCAGTGTCAGGATGTCCTGGTGTGCTGATACTCTCTTTCTGTCTGCCTCTCGCAAATAAAAAATTTAAATAAAAAAAAGTTAAAGGGAGAGAGAAAAAAAATTCCACTCCCAGAGGGAACATTTTTCAAATATTTATTTATTTTTGGTTTTTTGAGGTAGGGTCTCACTCTAGCCCAGGCTGACCTGGAATTCACTATGTAGTCTCAGGCTGCCCTTGAACTCATGTTCCTCTGTCTCCCGAGTGCTGGGATTAAAGGCGTGTGCCACCACACCCGGCTTTTACTTTTTTTAAAGAGGGAACATTTTTATAACTACACATATCTATATAAGGTCAATTTATTTAGGGACATATTTTGGGGGTAGGGGTTCGAGATAGGGTCTCACTCTAGCCCAGGCTGACCAGGAATTCACTCTGTAGTCCCAGGCTTCCCTAAAACACACAGCAATCCTCCTACCTCTGACTCCTTTTTGACTTGCTGGAATCACTACACCTTGCTTGTATGATAAAGTCTGTCTTTTAGATTTGGCTTATAGGAACAAGTATTAGTCCCAAAGGAAATGGCTTTAATAGCTAATACATATTTCAACTGCACTAGCTAGCAGAAAGACTATTATTGTGCCGTTATTAGATTTCAATTGAAGTCATTGTTTTTCTAAGAAAGCCTTTTTTTCTTATATTTCTTAAGTCTAAATTAAACCTACCTGGGCTGAGATGGCTTAGCAGTTAAAGGCACCACATGCAAAGCCTTAGAGGCCTGGGTTCGCTTCCCCAGTACCCATGGATAGTACAGATGTACAATGTGGTACATTTGTCTGGAATTTGATTGCAGTGGCAACCCTGGTGCACCCATATTCATTCTCATTCTCATTCTCATTCTCATTCTCTCTCTCCCTCCCTCCCTCCCTCCCTCCCTCCAAATAAATAAATAAGGCATGAGCCAAATACTTTTTTTTTTTTTTGCCTTTTGCCTGGTGTTGGTGGTGCTGGGTGTAGAACACAGGGTCTTCTATATGAAAAACAAATGTTCGACCACTGAGATACATGTATTCCCTGGGCAAATGATTTTAGAGCTATTAATTAAAGAACGTAAAGCAAAGGAAACATACTCAATTTCTCCATAATCTCTTCATCAGTCATCTTGGTCTTCTTCTTCTGTTTGTCTGAAGACTTTGCACCTCCATCAACATTAGAATCACCAACTGGGGCGGGAATAGGGTCAATTACAGACCGAGTGTAAATCTGCAAAAACACAGTTCACTAGTGAGATTTGAGAATAAAACTTTTCAGATATTCTTAGTTGTACACAATTCAGTTTTATTTATTTATTTATTCATTGTTTTTTCAAGGTAGGGTCTCACTGTAATGCAAGGCTGACCTTGCATTCAATATGTAGTCTCAGGGTGGCATCGAACTCACTGTGATCCTCCTACCTCTGCCTCCCAAGTGCTGGGATTCAAGGTGTGTGCCATCATGTCTGACTTCAGTTTAATTATTTTTAAAGCAAATTTAAGATTGTCTCTCTCACTGATCTAAATAATAGGAATAATATATCAATACTACAAAAATCATGTAAATGCCAGGCATATCCCTGTAATCTAATACCCTGGGATGCAGCTGCAGAAAGATTGCAAATTAGAGGGCAGCCTGGGCTATATAGTAAAACACTGTCAATCACAAACAAATGAACGAACACTCCTTCCTCCCCCCAAAAAGGGGGAAAAAAGTGAAACTTTTTCAATGACACAGTATATATGTACCTTAAAAGTCCCAGCAAGCCGGGTGTGGTGGCCCATGTCTTTAATCCCAGCACTCGGGAGGCAGAGATAGGAGGATCACCATGAGCTTGAGCCATCCTGGGACTTGACAGTGAACTCTAGGTCAGCCTAGGCTAGAGAGAGACCCTACCTTGAAAAACCAGTGTCTAGCCAACAAGGTCTATGAAAGTTCACTGTAATCACATCTGAAATAGTACAATGTGGCAAAAAGAAGCAAAACTTCAGCAGGGCATGGTACACACTTGTGACCCCAACACTAGGCAGGAGGACCAGAAGTTCAAGGGCATCCCAGGCTACATGAGATCCAGTAACAAAAACATAAAAGACAAGGTTTGAAATAATTTTTATTTTAAAAGATAAAAAGCCAGAGGAGCCGGGCGTGGTGGCGCACGCCTTTAATCCCAGCACTCAGGAGGCAGAGGTAGGAGAATTGCTGTGAGTTCAAGGCCAGCCTAAGACTCCAGTGAATTCCAGGTCAGCCTGAGCTAGAATGAGACCCTACCTCGAACCCCCTCCCCCCCAAAAAAGCCAGAGGGCTGAAGCGATGGCTCAGTGGTTAAGGTGCTTGCCTGCAAAGCCCAAGGACCCAAGTTCAATTCCCCAGTGCCCATGTAAAGACAGCTGTACAGTGCCACATGCTTCTTAACAGTGGCTAAAGTCCCTAGGGCACCCATTCTCTCTATCTTTGTTCTATTTCTCTCAGCATGCAAATAATAATAAAAATTTTTTTAAAAAAAGCAAAAGAGAGGCTGGAGAGTTGGCTCAGTGGTTAAGGCGCTTGTGGACAAAGCCTTAAGGATCTGGGTTTGAGTCCCCAGTACCCACATAAAGCCAGATTCACAAGATGGCGTATGCGTATGCCATTTGTCTGCAGTGGTCAGAGGCCCTGACTCGCTCATTGTCTCTGTCTCTCTCTCTGTCTATCTCTATCTCTCCAATAAATAAATATCAATGTCTGATGGTGAAATAACTTTTGATTTCATATCCTCCCGTTTACACAAATAAAATGTTGACAATTTCATTTCAAACAGCCAGTTCTTTTAAGAGAGCTATAAACAGGGACGGGCACCATTGTGAGATGGCGACAGGCTTGAGAGCCAGGGCTAGAAAGCTATTCTACAGCAGCTGGGGGTGGGGTGGGAGGGTAAGGAAACAAACCAGGGGAAGGGAAGCAGGAGAGCCTACCAATTTGGATTCTTTGTCACACCCACCTTGCAAGCCCCACCCTCCACCAGAAGGTGAAGAAAGGCTGAGGCAGAGGGCAACTACTCACTATTAAACAATGAATGGGTTGTTGAAGAAATCAAGAAGAAAATCAGTAAATTTCTACAACTGAATGACAATGAAAACAACATACAGCTTATGGGACACAATGAAGGCAATTCTAAGAGGGAAGTTTATATAGCACTAAATGCCTACACTACAGAAATAAAGATCTCAAATAAATAACTTAAATATCATTTGAAGGCTCAGTCTTAAAGGTGCTTGCTTGCAAAGCCTGGCAGCCTGGGCTCAAATCCCCATTACCCAAGTAAAGCCAAATACACAAGTTGGTGTGTGCTATGAAGTTCATTTGAAGCAGCAAAAGGTCCTGGCACACCCAACCCATTTGCTTTTTCTGTTGCTCTTTGCTTGCAAATATAAAATTATTGTTTGAAAAAAACCTGTACTCCACAAAATTGGAAAACCTGAGAGAACTGGAGCGCCTGGACTCAGATCATCTTCAAAAACTAAACCCAGGCTGGGTGTAGTGGCACATGTCTTTGATTTCAGCACTTGTAAGCACAGGTACAAGGATCATTGTGAGTCTGAGGCCACCCTGAGACTACATAGTGAAGTCTAGGTCAGCCGGGAGACCCTATGTTAAGAAAAACTAAACTAAACCCAGAAACCCAGAACAGATACACTACCTGAACAAACCTATTACTTTTTTTTCCCCCTCGGTTTTTCGAGGTAGGGTCTCGTTCTAGTCCAGGCTGACGTGAAATTCACTACGTAGTCTTAGGGTGGCCTCGAACTCACAGCAACCCTCCTACCTCGGCGTCCTGAGTGCTGGGATTAAAGATGTGTGCCACCATGCCCGGCTCAAACATATTACTTCTAACAAAATTTGTTAAAAGTCTCCCAACAGCCGGGCGTGGAGGCAGAGGTAGGAGGATCACCATGAGTTCAAGGCCACCCTAAGACTACACAGTGAATTCCAGGTCAGCCTGGGCTAGAG
>PVHP010036452.1:0-17903 GCA_004024765.1 Zapus hudsonius | reverse complement strand
TTTTTTTCCTTTCAGCTGTGTAGAATTCCATAGTGTATATGTTCCACAGCTTTGATATCCATTCATCCAGAGATGGGCATTTGGGTTGATTCAAATTCTTTGCTATTATGATTTGAGCTGCTATAAACATGGTTAAGCAAATGTCTCTGTGCTTCGGCAAGGAAACTCGGGGGGTAGATGCCGAGTAGAGGGATAGCTGGGTCCATTGGTAGCTCTATATCCATCCTGTTCAGGAGCCTCCACACTGCTTTCCATAGTGGTTTTTCAAGTTTGCATTCCCACCAGCAGTGAAGGAGGGCCCCTTTTCCCCCACAACCTCACCACCATCTATTGTTAGTAGATTTTTTTAATGATTGCCATTCTGACTGGAGTTAGATGGAATCTCATCATTGTTTTGATTTGCATTTCTCTGTTGATTAATGACATTGAACAAATGGGAGTTGGCCATTTGTATTTCTTCCTCTGTAAATTCCCTGTTGAGTTCACTTCCCCATTTTGTGAGGGGGGCTGTTTGATAGAGTTTTATGCAATTTTTGAGTTATTTTTATGTTCTAGATATGAAACCTTTTTTCCATGTTGTAGGTGGAAATGATTAACTCTCAGTTTGATGGTGACCTATTGGCTTTGATTATGGTATACTTGTGTGTACAGATGCTGTTTAACTTAATGAGATCCCACTGATTAAATGATTGCTGCCCTTCCTAGGATTTTTGAGGTTTGTTCAGGAAGTTTTTCCCTAGTCCTATTTTCCAGAGATTTCCTCCAAATTTTCCTTTCAGGGTTTTCAGAGTTTCAGGTCTTACATTGAGGTTTATGATCCATTTGGAGTTAGTTTTTGTGAATGCTGAGAGGAGAGGGTCTAATTTCATTTTCTTACAAGTATTTACCCAATTTGTCCAGCACCATTTGTTAAAGATTCTATCTTTACACCATTTAACATTGTTGGCATCTTTGTTGAATATGAAGTAACTATAGTTGCTCCAGCTTATGGCAGGGTCTTCAATTCTGTTCCATTGGTCTATCTGTCTATTTTTATGCCAGTATCATGTTGTTTTTGTTTTTATGGTCTTGTAGTTTATCTTTAGGTCACATATGATGATACCATCTGACATGCTTCTTTTACTAAGGGTGATTTTGGATATCTGAGGCCTTTTGCCATTCCAAATAAATTTGGAGATTATTTGCTCTATGTCTGCAAAGAATGGGGCTGGTATTTTTATTGGTATTGCATTGAATTTGTATATAGCTTTTTAAAATATTTCCATTTTCATGATATTGATTCTACATATCCAGGAGCATGTTTTCCATGTTTTCATGACATCCTCAATTTTCTAAAACTTTAAAAAATTATATCCTACCATAGTACATAGCTCTCATTATATAATTTTAGTGCTCAGAATTACACAATTGTTCTCAGACTTTGAAAGACTGGACATTTTTTCCTGTAAAACACTGTACACATACACAATATCCTGTTTCAAACTTGGATCACATATTTCTCCACTATTATGATGATGTCATTAACTAAATTAATCAGGAAAATTACTAGATTGAATTACATGCATGAAAAATCTTGCTTAAAAATGTATATGAGACATATTTTCCATAATACTATTTTAAAAGTATAATTCTAATATCTTAGACTAGCTCTTAATCTGAGATACCACTTAATTTTTTTTATTTTATTGCTTAATATATGCCCAGTTGTTGAAATGATTTCAATCCACTTTCCATTTGAAAAATCTGACTTTCAATATATTTTTTGCTAAAAATAGGATTTAAGAGACTAATTTTATTATATTTATACACCAATATTTAATATCAATAATTACCACTATTCTGAAAGAAAACATTTGCTAGAAGGGATATAAAATAGTTGAAATTTATAAATTACTTATTTTTGAGGCAATCTACAGTAAACACTGTTATGTTAAAGTTATTTAGTTCATCTTTTAATATTGTTTGTAAAAATCAGTAATATTACCAGTAGGAAAATATCACTACATATTTCTTAAATAATTTTGGATTATTACAATGTTCAATTCCCAATCTGAATTATCTTTAGAATCCTTTGCAAGGATACGTAGAGACAATAACCTAACCTGTCTTTATTAGACAGAGATATTTATAGTTCATAAATCTTGATATCTTACAGTTGGAATTTCATGGGATGCATATGAAATCAGCAAATATATTTTATGTTAATTAGTTATAAATATTTAAACATACAACTTTACCTTTCAGTTTAAATAAATGACTAAGAAATACTTTAAAATTATTTATTTTTAAACATATAATTCAGTCTGCAATTAATCATCACATGATCTCAACACATGGTTCCATAAGAATATATATGTTAGCTCAACTCATACCCCACAAGTCCATGGTGCATACCAGCAATACCACTGAGGAAAGCCTTCAGTGAAATGGGGGCAGGGAGGAGGGAAATGGTGGTACCAACATAAGATTTGTTCATACAAAGTTTCTACTAAATAAATTGTTTAAAATGAATACTATAGGGCTGGAGAGATGGCTCAGAGGTTAAGGCACTTGCCTCCAGTGCCAAAGGCCATCGGTTCAATTCCCCAGGACCCACATAAGCCAGACCCACAAGGTGGTGGCCCTGGTGCTATCTCTCTCTATCTCTATTTCTATATCTCCTTCTCTCTCTCTGTATCTCTCTGCTTGAAAATGAATAAATAAAATATTTTTAAAAATAAAAATAAAATAAATAAAATGAATACTATATATTTACCTAATTAGTTTATTAGGATATTCTTAACAAATTCATTTATTATAGTATATATGTGGTATTTATAAGCCATTAATATTGAATATTATCATTATGCGATTCAAAATTAAGCAAATATCCATTGATATTCTTAGAAACTCTTACAATGTCATAGCACTTATTTGAAAATCTGTTAGTATTAATATTGTATCCAGAAGTGTCACCAAAGGAATTTTGTTCAGCATTGTTTTCTTGCATCTATGATTCTATACATTTATTACAGTGTGGCTAAATTGAATTGAATTTCAGCACATTTGGAAATTTTTTATTTAACTTTCTCCGTGAAATGTTTTGGTTTTAATTTTTTCCATTATAATTTATTGTTTTTATGTCCATCTCATGCTAGTAAGTAATCTGTTAATGCTGAACAATACAGGAGCATCCTGATAAGTTCATAATTAATTACAAGTTAAAGTAATATATCTTATGTCTCTAGTCATTGAATTCATTTTTCTATACTGTCAATATTTTATTCCTTTTTTCCCTAATTTTATGTATTTTCTTACTCTTTATACTCTCTCACTATGTGATTCCTCTTCACAAGAATCTTTGAAGTGTACAATATTCAAGAGATTCTGATAACTATAGTTGTAACATATTGGGATATTTATTGACTAATCATTTCTTTGACCCAGACAATTAAATAATCATGTCACACCTTCACTTTGGGCATCAAATTTTAAAAAGCTAATTCATATATTTAATAAATATTCAACAAATGTGTTCTTTCCACCCTGTATTTTGTAACTGTATCGATAGTAAACATTGTCTTCAAGAAACACTTGTAAGGTAAATTTTCATATGTATATATTTTAACTTATCCAAATACATTTGCATGATTTTTCCTAGTAATTACATTGAAATACACACACATATATGTATTTAAATCAGTGGTCACTTAGTTTTATCCTTATTGTCCTGATAATACTTCATATTTAAAATTCATGTATATTTTCTGGATTTTTAGAATTCATTATTTATTTTAAACTTACTTAGTATAAACAGTTTTCAAATGTTGTGTACCAGACCAGAGCTAAGTACTGGGGATATAAGTACACAAATCACAAGTGTATTCTCAAAGTAATTTTCTTCTTCCTTTGTTAATTATTAGGAGAACAGGTATGAAGAAATGATTAGGAAACAATGACCATTCAAAGCCATTTATTAAATGGCATTTTATGGATCACGTGAACTCATCTATAATATATATATATATATATATATATATATATATATATATGAGTACCACACAAAGCAGTTTTGTGTGAAACAGATCTGGATGATAGATTTGGGAATGATGTTCCTTAAAACTTAATGTGGAAACAAAGGGAATAAGATGAGCATTCGTAGAGACAGGGTGATAATAACATTTGGAAGCCTAGGCACTATGGGTAGCCAGTTCTCCAGTAAATCTTAACCACCCAAATGAAATCCAAAACTATTTATAATTTATTCTATTATGTGTACATTTCATAGATAAGCATGACATTAAGCTAATAATTCAATGTTCATAGCTGCCATGTTTTTTTCAGAGCATTGAGAAAGTAACTGACATAGTCTGTTCTTTATTCATAACGGTTCATCAAATGTCACATTGATACTTGTTAATTTTCATTTTCTGATGTGGATTAGTAAAACAAGTGTTCGTCTATCCATTGTTAGCAGAAGAAATTACAAGAATGTTCTGTAACATAGAAAAAGAAATTAGTTCATGATTTAATGTTATATAGTAATAGAGAGATGTTGAATATTGCAGAAATATAAATCAAGAGGTTATATGAACATAAATTACTAAAAATGCAGTTTATGAATTCATATTGATCAGAGAAACATTTTTAAATGTTGACTGGAATGTTTATTTTACTTATTTTATATATTTTTACAATCTGAATAAGTTTTATGAGCAGCATGGTCTTGACTTGATCCTTCTCCTGGGCTGATATCATTCAAGGGTAGATTTCATAGTATATTAATTGTCTTCTTGTTGAGGCTTAAATACCTACCTGATCAGATACAGCTTTGAAGGTAAGGTTTTATTTCAGGTTACATGAGAAATTTCATTATGGTGGTGTCACACATTGTCAAGGAAGAAAATAATGTAAGTAAGCTAGTTTTGAACTCCCTAAAGGTAGGCTAAAAAATCTTCAGGTCCACCCTCAGCAGCACACCACCACCAGAAAGGTTCCACCTCCCAAAGGCTTCACAACCTTCCCAAATTGTGGCCAACTGGAGACCATTCAAAACCCATGACATTTTCAGTGTCTTCAAGGCACTGCATTCTGCCATTTGGCTCCCATAGACTCATGGTCATCTCGTACTGCCAAATTCATGCAGTCCAACTATGAAGTCCTCATAGTTTTGGGCAGTCTGAACACTGCACAATTCATGTGTATTCTCAGCAAAATTCATGTGTATTTTTTTTCTTTCATGAAACTGTGTATCTCACTAAACCTAGACTTTGCCTTTTTTTTTTTTTTTTTTTTTTTTTTTTTTTTTTTTTTTTTTTTTTTTTTTTTTTTTTTTTTTTTTTTTTTTTTTTTTTTTTTTTTTTTTTTTTTTTTTTTTTTTTTTTTGGTTTTTTGAGGTAGGGTCTCGCTCTAGTCCAGGCTGACCTGGAATTCATTATGTAGTCTCAGGATGGCCTTGAACTCACAGCAATCCTCCTACCTCAGCCTCCCGAGTGCTGGGATTAAAGGCGTGCTCCACCACGCCCGGCCGAGTTTGCCATTTTTTTTAGGTGACTGATGTAGCAGAGAGACTCAGCAATAATTCTGGAGTCATAGGTATGTGAAGTAATGTGCATCTTTTTTATTAATGTTCTGCGAATTGAACTCAGAACCTTATACTTTTATAGCAAGTAAACTTACCCATTAGGCATCTTCCTAAATTGAATTTTTGAGAGACTTCTTATCTTTTTCCTTTCTTTCTTTATTCTTAATTTCTTCTTTCAGAAAAAAAAAGGGACAAAAAAGCCTTGATTCTCTAAACTACTTTCATTGATTAGTTTGAGAAAAATGAGTTTTCTGGTTTTAGGGCAAAGTAGAAGACTCATTTGTTAAATTAGGCATTTGCTTAATGGATATAGGAGGATCAGCAAGATTAAGACCATGGATCTTTTCTTGTTGTCAGAAAAAGTGTTAAATAAAATCAACAGGATGATAAACAAAGGTAATTGCACAGAAAAGCATTCCCTCAGGGTCAATCTGGCATCTGCTAAATTGGAAATTGTCAAGATGGTCAGCAAGCATCTTTAAGGAATATAGTGAAATGAGAGAATCGTCTCCAAGGGTTTGAAAATACCATGTTAATAATTTTTTGAAAAATTATGAAACTCTTGCATATTAAATTTATTATCTATAGCTATATTTACAAGTGTGAACATAGTATTTAATGACAAAGCATCCTTAATCTTACCAAGACAAAGCAAAACATTGTGTAATAAATTACATATAAAAAAACTAGTAAACCACATTTAATGAAATTTAGAAAGCTACATAGAATTAGAGCCATGTTACTGACTTTAAGCTGTATACCTAAAAATGGGTGAGAACTCAGTAGATATTTGGAATTTCATACATTTTTAATTGTTAATATTAGAAAATTGTGGCAGCAAATGTCCTGAGATCTGAATCACAAATTTGAATTCCTATCATTTGAAACACAGAAGAAAATTTAAAACTGGTTTATGTCATGTGTTGTGGGGGTTATCATTTAAGTTATTCATTTAGCAACTTTAGTGTTCAAAGCTATAAAATGGATATAAATTACATTCAAAATTAATCTTTGTAATTTTCTAATGAATTTCATGGAGCAAATAACTTTAGAAAAATTAAATAATTTAATTTTTAGAAAAAATAAATAATTTAGAAAAAATATTGAATTTTTTTATTTTTTAGTTTAAGTTTTTTAACTGATAAGTATAAACTATATATATATATATATGTCTTGTGTTGGTACTCTCCCCATTTCCCTCCTCCCTGCCCACATTCCACTAAGGACCCTCATCAATGGCATTGCCAGAATGCTGCATGGGATGGAGGGCTATGAGTTGTGTAAGCAGCAGACTATTTATGCAGGGTTGGGGGAGGCGAAAATGCCTCTGGGTATTTCCCCATAGTATTTTATGATACAAATGTATACCTGGATAGCTTTATAAAGAACATTCCTAGGAAACATTAATTTTATAGGCAATAATTATATGCTTCTACCTCACTTATAAATATCTATTTTTAGAAGCTTCAAAGTTCATCTATCTGTACAATTTCTCGATACCTACTATAAGGCAATCACGGGAGAAGCATGTAACTGTGATTCAGTAAGATTAGAACAAAAAAAAGAGGTAATAGGAAAATTAAGAGTTAAATTTTGAGAAATAAAGACTACAAGTTATATCCCGAGGAATCAATAATCATTAACTGACTGCTAGTGAGCTAAATAGCATCTTAAGGGTACTTTGAGAAATGGGAAAATGAGAATTTTTAGAACATATCATTCATGATGTGAATTCACAGAAGAATTCACAAAAGAAATAAAAAAGAATCTTGACTAACGTAGCCTTTATAAATTCTCTGATTGAAACAAAGGCGCGTTATTGCACATACCTACCATTTTTTGCGTTACAGTCACTTATAGGTGCTCACTTTTCAATTTCTTAACTAATTTATGACTTAACTGCTTTTAATTGATAGTAATATATTAAAATATTTAAAAATAATTAATTTTAATCAAATAATTAATAAATTAGCAAGTAGAGAGAGATGGAGATGAGAGGCAGAAAGAATGGGTATGCCAAGGACTCAAGCTGTTGCAAACTAACTAAGATGCATGTCCCACTGTGCATTTGGATTTATCTGGGTACTGGGAAACTGAAACTAGGTCACTAGGCTTTGCAGGCAAGTTCCTTAACTTTTGAGCAATCTTTCCAGCCCCAAAGTAATTATTTTTAAACAGAGTTTTTAAAGCAAAACATGTTATCAATTAATTGAAAAATAAATTTAAAAATTGTATACCTTTTCTACATTTTTAAACCCAAAGATCAATTCTAGGGGCGGTAGTTTTCTACTTTTCCTGCCCCAAAGTAATTTTACTTTGTCATTAACTTTGCTTGTGATAAAGACCGAATTTCTAAAATCTCTACTTTTGACAACACAATCCAATGACGAAGTAGTGATTTATACATATAATTAGTGTGTATCAATTATAAAAAGCATTTTCTAATATTTGTTCAAGGATATGATGTACTTTGATCATGCTCACTTATCACCCTCTTGCTTTACCACCCCTACCAGTTATTTTTCCTTCCCATATAGTCCATTAACTATATTCATATCACATATATGTACATGTATTCAAAAATATGTATTTTATCCAAATAAATTCATATTTAAATTCAAGTTTCGTGAATGTAAATTATTAAAATTCTTGCCATATGTGAAATTCACTTTGCTCTTTATATTTCATAAACTATATTAAATTGTGTTGCAAATATATGTCCTATATATTGTACCCTTTTGTAATGCTATTAAAATACAAACTTTATGGAAATATATTAACTAGAAGATAAATAGCATTGTGATGGTCAATCAGAATTTTAACTTGACGGGCTTGAGAATCAACATGGTGACACGTATCTTGGTGTGCCTGTGAAGGATTTTCTAGTGTAGGTTATGATAGAAAGACAACCTAAGGGTGGGTATATCTATTCGGTGGGCAGGCATCTTATAGACTAAATAAAAAGAAAAACATGTGACAAGAAGTAGTATTCACCACTCTCTGCTTCTTCACTGTTGATCCCTTATGACTGGCTACCTCAAGTTCCCTGCCTGCCCTGGAGAAATTTATTGAGTTACTTATTGCCTAGTTATTTGGTCACAACTTTGTAAAATTAAATAATGTAAGTATAAAGTTTTTAAGTTCACTGAAGTTGAAAGGATGCTTTGGATAAAAACAACATTTTATATTTTCCCCAAGTAGTCTTTGTCATTCTATGTTTCCCTTGAATATGCTTTTTATTACTTATTCTTTTTTTTTTTTTTGGTTTTTCAAGGTAGGGTTTTGCTCTAGTCCAGGCTGACCTGGAATTCACTATGTTCTCAGGGTGGCCTTGAACTCACGGCAATCCTCCTACCTCTGCCGCCTGAGTGCTGGGATTAAAGGCGTGCGCCACCAAGCCCAGTTTATTATTTATTCTTAATGGCCTTGTCTTCTTGAAGCTTTTCATCAAACCCCACCAATCATGTGATAACTTGTATCTTGTATTGACGATCATATAGTACAGGCCTTGATAGTATATTAGCAATCAGTAAAGTTCACTAAGCTATTTTTATATATGTGTTTAAATTCCCAAAGTTCACAGTTAACATAATTAATTTCTCCATATTTTTCTGTCCTTAAAATTCCATTATGTGTTCATATAGAAGTGTACTTTTCTTGACTTTTATTGAGTCTTTTATCCTTTAAATGGATAGATTAAACTAATAAACTTATCTTGAGTTTTTATATATTTTAGGACACTCCTGGAGCATACATCAGAAATCCCAATTCTCTTGTCAATTTTCATCAAAACTAAAATAAGATCCTTCAAAATTACAATTACTTATCTTCTTTAGTTTTAAATTAGAGGAACTTTCTCTCCTTGACCTATCAGCTAATTTCTTCCCTTAATGTTTCTTCTGTGAGCTAAATTTGTATTACATTAGGAAATTCTTGCATTACAGAGAAAGTAGCTAAATAGTAACAATGACTTACTTACACCAACTTCCAAATAATAGAAAGTGAGTTTGTCAGAGAAACTGTCATTTCTGCTAAAACTTCTTTTCAAGTAAAACTTAATTTCTACTTTTATTCATTATGAAAAACGCAGAATTATAAATAACATCCTACAGTGGTTTCAAAGAAATGTGATTTTATTTACTCATTTTTTTGCGAGCTTAATTTATTTTATTGGAATAAAAATTGCCAGACCAGGATTTCAAAGTTAAAATAAATAATCACTTCATGTATTAATATCTGCATAATCATTGTCCCATATGATATGAAGGAAAATATACAACAGAGAATAACTACTTGCAGTTTTATGATACAGTAACTTTAAATCTAAAGACTGAAAACCTACATGTATTTGGACTCCCTGCTAACTAACATTTTATTTATTTATTTTATCCTTTTATTAATAAGCAGAAATTCTGCATATACAAGTCTTGTTGGTGCTCCCACTGAGGACCCTCCTCAATGGGATTGCCAGAATGCTATGTTGGATGGAGGGCTAAGAGTTGTGCAAGCAACAGGTTTTTTTGGGGGGCGAGAGAGGATGATATCCCCCCACCCAACATGGCTCTTATAATCATTCCCCCTCAATGGCAAAGTTCCCTGAGTCATGGTGGGTGAGTTTTAAGTCTGCTTTAGTGTTGAGGTCTTAATAGTCTCTGGGTTTCTACTTTGGACTCTTTTGAGTACCTTCAGAGTGTGTCACCATATTACCCTTGGGTAGGTTGTCTGACTTGCTGTGGAAGCAACATTCTTGTTTGCCTCACCATTATCTCTGTGATTTCACCTGAGTCCTAGATGTGTTATTAGGGGTGGGTCATCTCCCGCCAGGGAGTCAGCTCTCAGTTCAGGTGACTATGGAGAACCTAGATGATATTGGAGGTGCTGGAAACATGTGTGTCTACCTGATAAAGCTGCAGCCACTAAGTAGAGTTGGCCACAAAGAGAGGTTACATGTGCTCTAAGTGGCAGGACCCTATGGGCAGAGCTCTGCAAGCCCATTGGAGTTCACATGATGCTCCCTGTGGTCTCACATGTTGAGCGTGGAGCTATGGATTTTGATGTTTCCCTTCTTCCATTTGGTTTGGCCTATGCTTCCATCTCTGGTCCCTTCCTTCACTTTTGCAATAAAAATATTTTCCTTGTGATATTTTGTGTTGAAGTACATAAATTGTTGTTGATCTTACAAAGGTCACAGCTAAAAGATTGTGGTGATTTTCGAGAGTTTGGAATTTGGAACACTGTTGGAACTGTGGAATCTTTATGCATATCAGAAACTGGAGGACATAGATTTTGATTTATAAGATGTTTATGAACCTATTGGACTTGTGGTAGAATGTTATGGTTTATATAGAAATGTTCCCCCGCATGTGTTTGAACCCTTGGTCTCCAGGTAGCAGTGCTGTGTTCAGAGGTGGTGGAAAAGAGATTTCTAGCAATTGGGTCTTGAAAGTTATACTTACTTCTGACTCTAGACTCAGTTTCTAGTTCCTGAACTACTGTAGGGTTTTGGCTCAGCTATATGCTGCTGTCCTGATCATGGTTTCCCTGAAATGATGAACACAAGGCTCCTGAAGCCATGAGCTGAAATACATGGTCCTGCCCTTCAGTGGCTTATGTCACATATTTTGCTATACTAGGTAGAAAATAATTACTATAAGATAGAAGGAATAATTAGAAAGTGTGAAGTTTACCTAAGGCATTTTCTAAAGGTATATTTCTACTGAGAGAAACACTTCATTATGGTACGTTAAAGGAGAACAGATAAAAGGAAATTGAACATACAAATGAAGTTATATGTTTGATAAGGTTATATAATTCAGCACTGTGAGAATAAATAAAAAAGAATCTCTTTTAGATTTCAGAGTAACCATTCAGGCCAGATAATAATATCATAATTATTATCCAGGGCAGACAATAGATACTTAATAGATGATTTCAAAGAGGAAGACTGGAAGGGTACAAAGATAAGTGCTGGAAGGCATTACATGAGCTGCCAGGGAAATATGGTCAATGATTTTTGAAGTAAGCAGAGACCTCTCACATACAATTCAGATTGATGTCACAAGAATGCTGAACACACTACTCAATGGGAGAGATCAGTGAGTCAAGAAGTGATCATTTGTGCAATAGTGATACCAAAATCTTGGTGGGTATTCAATGGCTTTCAAATTGAATTTTTGATCCACTCAGAGAAAAAGAAACCTTAACTGGAAATGAGATCCAGGGTATAATCCTATGGGGACCAAATACCTGGGCGCCAAGGGGAAATTCCCACAATCAGAGAGCTATAGAGGATATACCCAATAGAATCTTGCCAAATTAGCAATGGGTGTCACATTTAACCTATACTGATCTAACTCTCCAATGGAGATTTTGTTTGTATTTTTCAGAAGGCATTGAGAGAGCCTTGGTCAATCCAACTCCACCAACAAGCCACAGGATGATGGTGGACATCCCAGCAAGAGATGAACTACCCTGGGCCTGTAATGTTTGCCCCAAATAAAATCTTTAGAGAGTGTGGTGTGATAACCAAGACACTTATCACCACAGTGAGTCAACTAACCCAGGATAGTCCATGAGGCATACACCAATGAGAGCCCACACAACCCAAAGCAGAGAAAATTAAGATCTCAACAATAAAGCTAACTTAAAGCCCACCCACCATATCTCAGGGAACTAAGCAGAAGATTGAAATTCTATCTTATAGACACAGAGTGGCCATCACATTCAGGACCTCACAGTGGCTAATAAATAAGACCTGCATCATAATAGGGGGAAATGATAACATCCCCACACTCGGGAGGCAGAAACAGGAGGATCACCATGAGCTCCAGGCCACACTGAGACTGCAGATTGAATTCCAAGTCAGCCTGCGCTCAAGTGAGACCCTACCTCGAAAAAACAAAAAGAGGAAGAAGTTGGAAAGAAGGGAGTCAGTAGGGGGCATAGAGATGAGGAGAAGAGTAGGGGTGGAATGCGTTATCATCATGAGAAGCTGCGCATGTAGAAGGAGATCATCTATAAAAAGCTAAAAAAATGAGAAATTTAGAGAAGTATATGTTTGAATGCATTACACAATTCTTATTCCACAAATTGCCTGGAATTTATACAGTTTAATAGATTAGATTCTTACACATGCATGTATTGAGACCCAACATCCTGCACTTTGTTGGCATCAGGTCGTTGCAGACTTGTTGAGTTTAAGTGGAGTCACATTGCAATGACTCCATAACAGCTGCTGTTATTAGTGTCCTAACCACAAACAACCAGGGAATCATGGGATTACCCCATCATGGAAAAATCATGATTTAATGCTTTTGTCTTCCATAACTGTGAAAGAATAAATATTCTGTTAATTTGAAGCAGTGTGATTTGTGGTACAATGTAAGACATCTCCTAAGAAACAGATATAGCAATGAAAGATGCATGTTTTGATTAGATCAAGTGGAGGGACTAGAGACATATCCAACCTTAGACTTACTTCAAAGAAAATTCAGGAGCCATGGAGAAATATTAATTATAAAAAAGAATATTAAATGAATTACTATTTCATTACATTTAAGCATATAGTATCTATGAAAATGAGATTGTTCATGTATTCATACTGATGTCTGGGAACTGCAGATAAAATGCATAAACATACTTAATGACATATATGATAGCATACTTAATGATAAACATGGAAATCTTCTGAGCTACTAGGAAGACTTGTCAACAGAATAAAATTATTGGAGAATTCTAGAATGGAATTTGGGCAAATTCTACAATTGGACACAAGTAATAAATTATTTTCTTATGGTCAATGAAATAAAGTCATGCTCCTGAGGCTGAACTAAAACATTCTCTTGTTTTCCACTGACTTGCTACCTGATGTAGATATTACTATTTCCGTGATTCAGCATGCCTACTTATTTAAGAGGTGACTTTCCAGAACATTTCCCCTGACTGATGACTGTCCTGTGTTTACATGATCATTGTAAAAGAACAAATAGTAAAATATAATTAACTTGATTTCTAATGTTATAGCTCTCTATTTGCAAATTTTTCTATGAAAACTAAAATGAGAACTATTAACATATGTTATTGAGGGGCTGGGTGGAGTGTTGCTGATGTAGTAAAGACTGAATATTAAGTAATGATCTATCGATGCACTGTGAGTGCAGATTGCTTGGGAGCTGCACTGAGACAGAATGGAATCATTGTTATCATTGTTATGAGAAGTGCATTCAGCCTCTTGTTCCATAGTAAGTCCCAGGAATGGCTGGGGAAGGGTGCTAGGCCCCCAGCATGGTTAGAAGTAGGAAGGAAGGAGATGTTAGCCTGGCTCGGTGCTAACCATGGAATACGCAATACCCAGGTATTCAGCAGTTAGAAATTTTAATTGTTTTTGAAATGGTTGTGACTTCCCAGATTGCTCACCCTCCCCCCACTCCTTCTGAGAGGACCCAGTTCTTTGAGAGCTATCTCAGCCATGGACCCTGGGATCCGGAATTAAACTCCCATCTTCCACTAATACTGGTGTTGGAGTCATCATTTGTGGAGATTCTCCCACTCCAGTGACTACTGAAGACTCCGTGTGTAAGAGTGCTTGAGAAGCAAGAGTGAAGACCTTGTTAAGACCCCCCTTCACCCACAGAATAGTTGAGCATAGCTGTGCACACTTGTTAGGCAGCACTCCGAGGAGGGTTTAAGAGAATTTCTGGGGCTCTCTATTCAACCAGCTTAATAAAAATAAATAAATAAAACTTAAAAATGGCACGAGCTGGCAATTCACTGAGAGATCTTGTCTTAAATAAGGTTGAATTAGAATAAAAGAGGGCATTAGATGTCTTTGTCTGGCTTCTTCATGTGTGCACATATGGAACACATATCTACACTAACATACATATGCCACACACATGTATATTTGCATATATACATACATCAATTCATAATACATATAATAAATACGATACTAATAAATACAAAGATAGATGATAGATAATAGGTGTATAGATAAACGCCATCTAATAGCATGAACACTCAAGTTCATACTATTTACAAAGCATTATAATAGGCAATTTTCCTTAAATCTAACAATTAAACACATTGTATGAGACATTACCTATTTTTTCTAAATGAAGACAGTAGGGATATTTGAACTGTACGCAGTTAGTAATTGGTAGACTCAGTATTCAAACTTGGAATTACAAGACTTTGTGTTTTACTACCATTTCATAGCACTACACACCCAGAAAAAAAATTGTACCCCTCATTAATTCAAGACCTATCTGCAGATAAAAGTGAGGAAAACATTTTAAGGAGCATGTTGTCACATATTTCAGATTTTTCCCCATGGTATTCTTTTTGATGGTGTGGCAATGTTAGAATTGTGAATGAGAAATATTGCTTGTTTCTTGCTTGTTTTTAGTGCCAGATAAACATGGTCACAGGAGGGAAAAGATCAAGGAGATCCTGATCTAATATTTATATTGACATAGAAAGACTGTGATATTCTTGTCCTTTCATCAAGTTCTTATTAATGAACTTGACATAATGATATCACAGTTATTTGAGAAAATACATAGTTCATAGACATAGGAAAATAGACATTAGAATTTTATACATTTTCATAATAACATATTCCCTTTCAAGAAAACAGAAACTAGAGAAAACCCCATATCTGATGAAATTTACAAAAACATTTGAAATGAATTTATTAAACATGAGAATTGTTTTAAAAGGAGAAATTTCAGCTTTTCAACAGACAGGAAAAGCTCACCTAAGCACATAATTACTGGGCGTCTATTTCATCTCTGGGCATTAGAATAAAACCTAGGTAACTCTATCAGAGGGCCATGTGTATTTGCTGTAGAATTACTGTCTAATCAACTTGGTATTTTTTGATGCTAATGAGATTGCACCAACATTTACCCTATCCGGCCTTAAACAAAACAGAAGACTCATGAGAATGAAACCCAAATTTTGCAAATGTTAAAGGATAAGCATCTGCAAGATCTTTTACATAACCATCATAGGACATATCCCAGAAGGCACTGTTCAAAACCACAGAAAGGTTTGCGATTCAGATCAAAATGAAAAGCATTCAGTCCATTTGGGAAACCAACCCATATTGCGTTTTCATTCTTCTTGTATGCCCAGGGTTTTCATATTAAAAGGAAAAAAGCTTTCATAGGCCCACTGCACTCTTGGACCACTACACAACGTTTCTATTAATAGCATGATAAATTTACTTCACAGGTTAAAGAGGGTAATTGTCTTATGAAATCATGGGACTATTATTGAAATGGGAGTTTAGATCTTTGTAACACCAAACACAAGTCTCATTCATTAAATTACAGTTTTTCTTTGTTAGTGTTACATATAGGTGCATAAAAGATAATATCTCAAAAAGCTGTTATGAATTATTCAAATTTGCTAACTAAAAATATCCTATCTTCACAAAGTGTACATTAATTCAAAACAAAACTTATTAATGTGATATATTAAGGTGTGGATAAGTCAATATTACTTTAAAAATGAAAACATAAAAACAGTTGATTATTTTATTAATTAGAAACAAAATTAATCAAGAGAGCTCAGTATTGGTTTACTTTTATTATTTATATTTGTTAAAGTATCACAGTGTTACAATATTCTTATAGGTTTTTATTTCTTATATGCACTTAAAAAACCTAGTGCACAAAATATAACTTTTAAAAGGCACATCATGTAAGCTTTTTAAAATTATCTTTGGCATCTTATTTTTTTAAATAAAAATCAAAGGTAAGCCCTTAAAAACAAAGAATCTGAATGGTTTCAGATCTAATTCAATATGTTTAATTTCAAAACCTCCAACTATTTTTGTATAAATAGAACAGTGGAAGGCATCATTTATATGAGATATGAAGTTCTGAAATAGAAAAATAGGGACATATAGAAATAAATTACTATAAGATGTAACATGGGGTGCTGGAGAGATGGCTCAGCAGGTAAGGCACTTGCCTCTAGTGCCTAAAGCCCCTGGTTCAATTCCCCAGGACCCACATAAGCCAGACCCACAAGGTGGTGCCCCTAGTGTGCTCTCTCTCTCTCTCACTCTCTCTCTCTCTCTCTGCTTGAAAATGAATAAATAAAATATTAAAAAAACATGTAACATGGTTTAAAGTAACCTTTGTCTTCACAAATAATGTGATATATAAAGTATATACCTTTAAAAGATAGCATAATAAAAACATATTGTACTAACCATATTCTTATGAATAACTAGTTCCATTAAACATATACCTACATCAACTCATACTCCAGAGACAACTATGTAAATACTATTTTAAAGACTCAAAAAAATATCAATTTTCAAAGGAAGCATAGACTAATTTTACCTATGGTCATAGAGGGCTGGTAATCAGTGCATGTTATGGTTGTGTAGTTTAGAATTTGGCATGTTCTGATAGTTCAGCTAGTCAGGTCCACAAGCCCAAAAGAAGAAGGAGGTACCCACATGCCTTCTTAAAACTAGCAATCAATGTCAACAATGCAGAATTTTTACTTTAACTACACTATTGTGGGAAAGCCAGAACACAAATGTCCCCTGAGTCATCAAAATGTGGACTGATCACAAGAGCATTTTTTCTTTGTTTGTTTATTTTTGTTTTGTTTTGTTTTATGTGTTTGTTGTATTTCCTGATTCTACCTCCAGCTGGTGCTTCTGAGATGGTTCAGTCAGTAAAGTGCTTCCTTTGTAAGCGTGTGGCATTGTGTTTGGATCCCCTGCAATCCCATAAAAGCTGAACATGGTGGTGTTTCTCTGTATTCCTAGCAATGGAAAGGTGGACCAAGGTGGATCACTAGGCTTATTGGTCTAGTCTAGGCCAGTGTGCCAGCTAGAGGTTCAGTGAGAGACCCTGTTTCTAAAAGTAAGTAGGAGAATAAATAAGGGACATTCAGCATTAACCACTGATCTCCAAACACATGCCCATACACATGCATGGAAGCCTGCACACATATATGAACACATATACCACACAAACACACAATGAGAATTTTAATATAAAGCTTTTGAGAATTAAAGTGATTTCAACTGCTTGATCATGCTTGATGGAAAGAGAGTGTTGCAGTCAGCATTCTAGTTTAGTTGCTGCGCAGAAAGAACCCAAAGAAAAGTGGCTTATGGAGGAATGGGTTTATTTGGCTTATGGACTGGAGGGAAGACTCCATCCTGGCATGGAAAACGATGGCATGAGCAGAGGGGTGGACAGCACCTCTGCCACAGCACTGGAAATAGCAGCAGGAAGGTGTGCCAAACACTGGCAAGGGGAAGCTGGTTTATAACCCCATAAGCCCGCCCCCAACAACACAGCTCTAG